>JBBBVU010000013.1:6968124-6985486 GCA_037177055.1 Atherinosoma microstoma
AGTGGAGGAGTTCAAGTATCTCGGGGTCTTGTTCACGAGTGAGGGAAGGATGGAGCGGGAGATCGATAGGCGGATCGATGCAGCGTCTGCTGTAATGCGGGCTCTGCATCGGTCCGTCGTGGTGAAGAAGGAGCTGAGCCAAAAGGCAAGGCTCTTGATTTACTGGTCGATCTATTTCTACCCTCACCCATGGTCACGAGCTCTGGGTAGTGACCGAAAGAATGAGATTGCAAATGCAAGCGGCCGAAATTAGTATCCTCCGCAGGGTGGCCGGGCTCTCCCTTAAAGATCGGGTGAGAAGCTCTGTCATCCGGGAGGGCTCAGAGTAGAGCCACTGCTCCTCCGCATAGAGAGGAGCCAGATGAGATGGCTCGGGAATCCTGGACAGCTCCCTGGGGAGGTATTCTGGGCACGTCCCACCGGGAGGAGACCCAGGACACGCTGGAGGGATTACATCTCTCGGCTGGCCTGGGAGCACCTCGGGATCCCCCCAGAGAAGCTGGCTGATGTGGCCGGGGAGAGGGAAGTCTGGGCTGCCCTGCTCAGGCTGCTGCTCCCACGACCCAACCCCGGATAAGCGGAAGAGGACAGTACGGTATGTTTTTTTTTTTTTTTTTTTTTTTTAAGATCTGTGTCCCGCCATGCAAGGCAGTCACATGTTTTGTTCCACCTTTAGGTTCCTGTTTAGTTTTTTTATCACATCATTTAAATCTAGATATTTTCTATTTGTTTTTTTAGATCAGTTTCTGACTCTGACATCTGCCATTAAGTCCTTCATATGGATCCCCTTCCTCATATCATGAACTATGACACAATAAAAAATAAAAATAAATAAAAAGTTCCCCTTTGTGAAAACTACACAGGTTGGGGATTTTTATATAACGTGCTTGTTTGGATTGTATCAAGGGTCTGTGGAGATCGAACAGCTTTTGGCATCATCCCTGATGTTTTTTTTCTCTTTAAAAAAAAATACAAAAAATCTTCTTACCAGTTTCATATTTTAGTCCTGGAATTTTCTGCTTGTAAATATAAAATAGCAAAATTTCTGAAAATTGTCACACACAATTCAAAGGAGTAGGAAAAATGTCCAGAAGTACAAGCATGGTAGGTTATCATTAAAACAGTTTTGATAGTGAGGGCGGTGCAGTTTACTGTGTTTACACAGTGTACTGTGGAGACAAATATTTGATTGTGCAGAACTCCCAAATCCTCCTCTGCTGTTACATTTTGTTCCAAAGAACTTTGTCAGCAGATTGATTTTTCTTTCTCTATTCGTTGATAAGAATGACCTCTTTAATTTTAGAAGTGTGTGTGTGTGTGTGTGTGTGTGTGTGTGTGTGTGTGTGTGTGTGTGTGTGTGTGTGTGTGTGTGTGTGTGTGGAGGTATTATTATAGATGTTTTGAATGAAATGTGAATGTGTAAGTTTTACAAAAATAAATGCCTTACAATATTTTCATGGGTTAATAATAGACCTGTAAAGTAAAAAAAAGAATCATTAAAATGTTTTCTGGAAAATTCTGAAGGATTGAGTTGGGCAGAGCGAAAGCCAAGATTAAATCAACTCTCCTGAGTTCCACTTTTATTGGCAGCAATATTTAACATACTTTTTGTTATTTTTGGGTTGCCATTTTTTCTTTTTTTCATCATGTCCACCAGGTTGTTTTCTTTGGTTGTACTTACAAACTGCAGCCCTCTGCTTTTTGTTCTCAATAGAGGTTGTATCTTAATGTGGCAGGAAGAAAAGAGGGCCCAGGCAGGGTTTGATTTCCAACCTCCCAGGTGAGAGTCTTGCACACTGACCATTCAGCCAAAGGGATATCCCTTTGGCCAAGTAGCCAGGGGATATGATCAATCGGATGCATAGTGACAGGACCTCAACTGTCACATCTTCTGGCATTGTCGGCAGGATCCATGGATGGCAGCCTGCGCGGAGCATGAGGACGTGCATGTGAAAAGAGGGGGAGATATGTGACAGTTGAGGTCCCGTCACTATGCCTCATGCGCCTTAGATCATGCGCCCTGGCTACTTGGCCATAGGGATGTCTGTTTGGTTGAGTGGTCAGACTGCATGACTCTCACCTGGGAGGCTGGGGATCAAACCATGCCTGGGCCCTCCTTCATTCCTGCCACACAATGATGGTTTCTCTCCATTAGAAAATTCAGATTCCTGAAAAGGATGCTGACTTGTCAGTTCAGTCTCACAAAAAAAGTTAATTTAACAAACTACCATTCAAAACTGGCAAAATTATGTTAAAACAACAGACATATTTTTTCAATTTTTTTTCAACCTGCTTAAAGTAAAGTTGAGAGTCTGAATCTAATATCTATCCTAACATTTTAGACAGAATATGGTGAAATATCAAGAGGCCAAATGCCCCTTTAGGGCAGAATTCCTACTGATTAGTGCATCTACAATATCCTGCTTCTGCTGACAAGTCCTGTTCACAAACAGATTTGCATAACATATATATCTGATTCCATGAGCAAAACAAAAAAAAAAACTCAGATATTGTGCAACTGTACGTGCACAACGTGACAGACTTGGGCTTGTATGCCTCAGTCAAGGTTAAGGCCTCCGCTCCGGTCACTATTTGCCTGGACCTCAAGTGGCATTGTTTCTCAACAGTAACTCACCTTGCCTCCCTCTACACAGCCATGAGGAGCCGGGAGGGATTTTAACTTTCACTGCATTAAAAATTGTGGCCTGCAGAGGAACTTTAACACAAAGAAGCTCGTATTCAAATGAAATTACAGGAAAGGGGCCAAAGAGAAAGTTACAAAAGAGGTTAATGGTCAAGTTAATGGTTGAGCTTGTGGGACAGACAGAAACCACCAATTTGTTTTGATCATGTATACTTGATTTGTAGTATGCATGCATCAAATATACCCTTAAAAAATTCTGACCGGGTACTCATCTGTCCATTGTCCAAGTTAAGAAAAGACCTATCACTTTCAAGAAAATACAAAGCAGCAGTTTAATGGACTTTGGCCGGTTAGATCAACTACAAGCTGCTTCATCAAACTAGCCAGAAGTACTAAAACCTCTTTCCAACTGATTTTAAAAAAAATTGGTGTGTTTCTTTGCTCATCTTTTAAAGACATCTAAACCCCAACCATAGCTGCCATTAGAAGGAGCCAACTAAATACATGTTATCTGCAAATTCATAAGCTGAAGCCTGGAAAAATAGGTTATCTCCAAATCATCTTGCAACAACTTGCCTCACAAATATGACAAAATAACTCGAATATAAAGAGACTCAACGAAGAAACATCCCTAAACTGAATTTATCATCAATCAGACTCATCAACAATGAACTAGACAAGATAAATTCTATCATATGTAAACATTTAATTTAAATAACTACAGGGTGCATTACAATACATTTCTGTAAAATAAAACACTAAATACTGATACCTAACTGTTGTGTGTTTTTGAATGTAAGCATTTAGTTATTCAAGTATAGAAAGGACGATTCTTTAATTTCAAACACACGGAGGTCGCACGAATTGCAACACTTTTAATTTACTAATGAGTATAACAAACAATGAGGCCAACCTTTAATTCCCTGTTAATGTTCACCTCACCAACGTTACACAACAGCGGTTTGGAGGATTGTAAAGTGCAGCTATCAGCAGTTTTATTTATTTTTGTGAGGTTAGTTACCTCACATGGTTAGATCAGGTCCAGCTCTGGCAGACTTCTGGAATGTTCTGCAACATATTTATTACAGATCAAGCCAATAATGCAAAATATTTAATACATTTCATGTTTTATGCACAATTGGTAATAATAGAATTATTATCACTATTATTATTATCAATTCATGCATTTATTTATTTCAAATTACATAAGAATAGATCAGCCCTTTTTTAGAGTAAAGTGTTAGCACTAACAATCAGACTCTACACATTCATATATCTAATACTTCAAATTGATCAATCATGCTTAGGCATTTTCATCAGGTCCAGTTGTTAAACATAGCTTAACATAGATGTTAAAAAACAAATTTTAAAAGCTATTTTCATATGATGACATTTGCATGTATTAGACAACCTAGCGTCATCAAGGACACAAGATATACATCTATTGATTTTTCATGGAGGAAAGAGAGTTCTCTAAATTCTATGAATCTGCTGCGCTAGGATGAAACAAAGCCAGGGCAGATATCTGTGGGGCACATTTCTGGGGAACGTCACATATGGTGGGCGTCTGTGATAAACTCATCCTTTCTGCACATTGTCCTTAACTCACTCCTTTGGTACCCAACGTGACACAGCCATATAAAAAGATGCAGCAGATGCAGCCACGGCACCTTTTGCCCAGCTCTCCTGGACCAGAGGACAGTTCATCATGAAGCTGCTCGCTCACACCCTGTGTCTCTGCCTTGCCTTTGCTCTGTCATGGGCTCAGTAAGTAGGCTTGCTTCTAACATGAAGGAAAACCCATCTTTATGTGTTTTCTGGATCCTGTGCAGCTGCTGGCAGACTTTTATCTTGCTTCTGTTATGTAATACATGGCTTTGGAGATGAAATTATGTCACTGTTACATTATCATGTAGTCTAAAGTGCATATTTGAAAAGCTTTTTTTTTTTTACTGTATCATCACACTCTGCAGCTAACCCTAAATACACTCAAGAATAATCTTATACAAAGCTTCAAGGCTCCTAAAGCCTGTTTTCTTACCCTAGGAAGAAATAAAATGGACAAACAATTATGGTCAACTTTCAACATTAATTGATCTTCACTTAATTATTAAAATCAATGTGAATTAGTTTTAAATCAACAAGATTTTTGCTTTGAAATAATTTTTCCTTTGATGCTAAATTTTGGTTTGATTAATTCGCCAGTATACGTTAAAAGTTTGCTAATAATGTGACTGGAATCATGTAAATACAGAGTTTTATCCCAAATTTGTAGCAGCATAACAATATACAGTTAAAATGATATGTTCTTTCTATTGTTGTTCTGTCCAAACAGAGATGAGCATGCATCTGGTAAGTTGTTGAAAAGCATCATTTTGACAAGAAAGAAATAATCATCAAAAATGTTAGCACTTAAAACACAACTTTATTTAAAATCATGACCCTGATATTTTGCAGCTGTACCTGACCGTTGTCAAGGCCTTGAGATGGATGCGGTTGCCGTGAACGAAGAGGGGATTCCTTACTTTTTCAAGGGTAAGTCCGTAAAAAAAGCGTGTTGTTTCATTCCACAAAGTTTCACTTCTCTAAATAAATGCATACCATTTTCTTACTTAAAAGATTATGTGCTGAATTTCCTCTTAGGTGACCATTTGTTCAAGGGCTTCCACGGCAAAGCAGAGCTGTCCAATGAGTCTTTTGCAGAGTTGGATGACCATCACCACCTGGGCCATGTAGATGCTGCTTTCCGTATGCACTACGAGGATGATCCCACACACCATGACCGCATGTTCTTCTTCCTGGTATGATCCAACAAATGTACAAGCTTGCCAATTAGTGTGGAGTTTGGCAGCATACGTAATCTCTAGTATTTGCGAGAGCAAATGAGTAAAAATGGCATTCATGATGGTGACAGTTTTATTGTAAAAGGGCTGCGTATTAGTCACCATTTATCCTTCCCCCATCTTCCTTATAGGGATGTTGTACTTGTTAAATGAGAGACTTGACAATGATATCAAGCCACAGATTAAATTCATTTCTGTGATTTGGCTGTGAAAGCAAGACATTGTATCAGTTTAATCTTATAATTGTGAATATTTAATGCAGGACCACAAGGTGTTCAGCTATTACCAACACAAGCTGGAGGATGGCTACCCTAAGAACATCTCTGAAGTCTTCCCTGGAATTCCCACCCACTTGGATGCTGCTGTGGAGTGTCCCAAGCCAGAGTGTGATGAGGACTCTGTCATCTTCTTCAAGGGTAAGTGCATGTTTTTGTCAATGAATACAATATAATCTGAAATCTCTTCAAAGTAGCTTCAAATTCTGTATTTAATCTCTAGTTCTTTCCCTTTAGTTTTCCCTAAATCCCAGATATTTTCAGTGACTATAAAACTATACAACCAATGTGTGCTTTAAAGCTTCAACTATCTGATGTGTATGTTTATGAAGAATAAAATCCTCTTGTACTCATGACTCATGATTTGTAATTAAGTCTCATAAATAATCTGCAGTAAATTTAAATTTGGTTTTGAAGTTAGTGAATGCTATCATTCCAAACCTCACATTGTCTGTACAGCCTTCCATGTTGAACAGTATCACCTAAAAATCTAAAACTGTGTATTTACTTTTTCCGTAGGAGACGACATTTACCACTACACCGTTAAAACCAAGGCTGTAGATGAGAAGGAGTTCAAGTCCATGCCAAACTGCACATCTGCTTTCCGCTTCATGGAGCACTACTACTGCTTCCACGGACACATGTTCTCCAAGTTTGACCAAAAGACTGGTGAGGTGCATGGCAAATATCCCAAAGAGGCACGTGACTACTTCATGAGGTGCTCCAAGTTCAGTAAGTGTTGCTGACATCATACAAAATATACATTTATTCCATTAAACCTCTTTGCACTGTTCATTCCCTCCACTATCCTCCTTTACCTGTAGCTAGAAACAGTATGTCTTTCTATCTGGAAAGATATTTTAGTTTTTTCTTTTAGATCTTCTAAGTCTAACAAAAAGGCAGGTTTAAACCTAAACACAAGGGTCAGTGTTGCAGGGTCACAGGCTACTCCAGCTCAACCTGCTCATGTTTGAGTTACTTTTAAAGCTCAGGTGGGAACAAGCTGGTGATGGATATATATTTAACTCTGACTTTGTGTTTGCTTTTCAGGTGAGCAAAGCGACCATGTGGAGAGAGAGCGCTGCAGCCGTGTGCACGTGGATGCCATCACATCTGATGATGCTGGAAACATGTACGCCTTCAGAGGTGAGATATAGCAACATAATGCACTAAAGGGAGTTATTATTATATAGTTAAATAGTTCCAGCATGCATGTCTGTGCCCTTCTTGTTTTTCTACATTTATGTTAAGAGTGCAGAATAAACAAATGGGATATGATGTGTTAATTACACAGCCAGGGTTGCTCAACTCCTTCTCCTTTTCTATTTGCCAGGAATTCAACAATGAAAAATTCACAGAATCAAAATGTCCAAATAAATCCCTGAATCACCTCCTTTCCATCCAGATTTCATATTTTATGAACCATTTTTTTGCCTAAATATTTTACAATATGATGTTTTCAATAAGCAATTGTGTTCAAGTGAGTGGAAACTTAAGTCAGTTTTGGTTAAAACATAATAGTTGGTCAACAGCTAGTGTACAGTATATGATGGTTAGATTTTGTCCCACTAACTAAAACTGATGTATACTCTCAATGTCTGAAACCTTAGTGTATGTTAGTGGACTGTTAACCCACTCTATTCAGGACAGGAGTACTGTGTTTGACTCTTCAGACATATAAACAGTTTGCCATGTTTGTCATGCTGCCATCTGAGGTATTCCCATATTTTGCAGGACACCATTTCATCCGTAAAGATGCGGGCAGTGACGAACTGAAGGCTGACACCATCGAGAATGCCTTTAAGGAACTGCACAGCGAGGTTGATGCTGTTTTCTCTCATCAGGACCAACTTTACATGATCAAGGTAAATTTGAATAACAACAGACGTATTGACATCGCCATCACCTCCAATTGAAAGCTGTAATACACAGGTTTGTTTTTCTCCCTTAGGATGACCAAATATTTGTTTACAAAGTGGGTGAGCCACACACCCACCTGGAGGGTTACCCCAAGCCTGTAGAAGAAGAGCTGGGCATTAAAGGCCCCATTGATGCTGCATTTGTCTGCAAGGACCTTGTTCACATCATTAAAGGTATAAACACATTCAAAAGCCTGATTCTAGCAAGTGACAGTCCATAAATCACTTATAGGATTATTTTGGACAGATTTTCATGTTTGTTGAGGATTTAGATTAAATTAAATTTTTATGAGACAAATGTCTCATGACAATTAGATGGGTTGCAATAAAAACATCAAGATTCGTGGCTTGTGTTTTTGATACAAGATACAGCAAATTCTTACAAAATTTCCACTAGCCCCAAGCACACTTGTGTTTTTATCATAAGCAACTGCTAGCATGCTAAAGATTTCGCAGTTAGCTTAAAACACAGTTGTGCTGAGCCATTTCAATATACAGACACATATTAAGATGTCTAGTTTGCATAGAACTGTTGCTAGTGCAGTATTCTTGTTTAATCTTTTATTTTCTAAAGCTGAACTAACAGTTTGACTTAATAGCTAATGTTAGCAGTTATCTTAAAACAGTAAAATGTGCTGTTAAATCACAATGTATACACTCTTGTTAAGCTTAATTCACAAAAAACTGTCGCTACAGCAGTATTTTATTATAGCCTATGTAGTAAACTTCTTTTTGTTTGTTTGTCTTTCGTTAGCAAATCAGCAAGTTAACACTTAGGCTGGTGAAAATTACCTTCACCTTAGACTAAACTAAAGAACTAGTCAAAGCAACACTTTTGGATTAATGTTTTTCTTTTCAGAAATGTGCAAAAATGGTACATTGTCACCCACTTACAAGTCTTACTGCCTCTTTTCCTCCAGATCAGCAAATGTATGACGTGGATATGACGGCAAGCCCTCGGGTTGCAGCCAATCAGCGACCAGTTTCCATCTTCAAGAAGGTTGATGCTGCCATGTGCGGTCCTGCAGGACTTAAAGTGATTGTAGGAAACCACTGGTACCACTTCGAGAGCCCCATGTTGTTGGCTGCAGCCAGGGCCCTGCCTGAGCAGCATAGAGTGTCTCTGGAGCTGTTTGGCTGTGATCATTAAGAGCCTTTCTTGACAGGACTGAGTGGATGGTGCAGAATGTCACACACAACACAGTGAAACATGGAGAAACGAGCACTGACAACATCTGGCTGGAGGCACCACACAAAGTCGCCAAGCTTACATGCTCTTGACAGATGACAGGTTCCTTTCTTTGTCTTACCTCAGTTTTGTTTCTTCTAGAGGGGAAGTTACATATCATAACTACGCACTGGTCCTCTGTGCAAAGTGTGCTATGAAAGATTTCAAAAGTATTCTATGGCTCATTTTGTACAATGTTGTTGTGAATAAAGAAGTGTGGCAACTAACTTTCAAAAGCGTTTATTTTGTGGGGCAAGTTTGGGTTCTTAGAGGGTTATTAGTTGCTTATTTATTTATTCGTCGCAATTTTCACTAGAAAGCTTTCCGGAAACAATTAAATATTATGCTTGAGTGGCATTTAAACTTCTTCTAAAATGTTAATTCACCTAAGATCAGACTGTTTTACCAATATACATTTCTTTTTACAGCTAAAAACACAAGTCTGACAGACTGTACAGCCCCGACACACAAATATCAACACATAAAAGAACATTGCTGAAGCTTCAGGATGAGTCTACTGACATTAAAAATAAGCAAATGTTCATGTTATTCATAAGCATTTGTTTGACTTTACATGTTCAATATAAATGTATTCATGAACATGTATATATGGATATTCATATACTTATCTAAAGATTATTCCCCACATTCTTCTGCTGAACTGCTATGCATTTATGTTGTAGGTAATCTGTGCATTTAACATTGGAGGTAATCAGGGTATTGTAATCAAATGGAATTGTTGTGAATTAACACATTCTTAATAACAGGATAACTGGATGTTACTTGTTCTTATGGTGTACTTTACATTACAGAAAAGCAATTAAAAGAGAGCTTCTATATTGCTGTCCATATTAGAAGAATCTGATCCAGTTTCAGATAAAACATAAAAGCAAGTCCTTGACCAGTAGAGGGTGCAAGAGTTCCACTTCATGAGTCGAATATAATGGTCAAACTTTTGCTTCTCATTTTCTGTAACTCTGCTTTTGTTTCATTCAAGAAGGATGATATTGTTAGGCCAGTGCACACATGACATCATCCTGTTTGGAATACACAGAAAATAAGATCTGATTTAACCACAGGGAGCATACGTGCCAGCCTTAAATTAGGAGAAAATACATTTTTCTTCATGTAATCTCCTGCAGTACCCAACAGCAGCTGGCAGGAACGAAACAATTAGTTGACAGAAACCTGTTGTTCTCTAGCTGGTGAATAAATACTAAGTAGAAAATATTCAGAATATGCCATAGAAAAGTATTAAGTACATGCAACTGGCTTAAAATCTCCAAAAAGTTTAAAACATGACTTTTTTACATTTCTCTATTTTTTATGTAATTTCCTAGGCTTCCTAGCTATGCAAAAAACAATGGAAATATGCCGGGAAGTTTGGGGTTTCTGACCTGGAGTGCATCATGCAGTTCAAAAATGAGGCAATGGAATGATGTCAGCTTCATGACTGGAGCTGAAGTCCCTGATAACAGCACGCTTCATTGGATCACACAATCCCTGACTTCACCCCCACTGCCTGCTGTGATGACAATGGGAGGAGAAACACTGAGTCCCTTCACTTGCCTTGATATGATGCCACAGTCAACTACTCAGGCTGCCAGGCCATTAACACACCAACATCAAAACTGGGTAATGTGTCTAATGAGAGGAACACTGTTTGACAGTGAACAGAAAAACCCATTAGTTTCATCAGTAATTAGATTAAAATATTAAGACTAGTCATGAATAGACAGGGATGAACGGGATGGGCAAAATGCACCACCCAAGTGAAAATATATGCTCAAGGGTCTGGGTGAGAGAATTGTCTCTTTTTGTAAAAGAAATTTAAAAAAAAAAGTGCATCTAAAATGTGATATCAATTCCTCTTTTGGACAATTTCCACTTTCAATAAAACAAACATAATTTCTATTTAGTAAACATTAACCCTGCAGAACTTTATATGTAAGAAATCTTCATAAAGTTCTTAAATCCTTGCGCTCTAAAGACCATTTAATGTGCTTGCTCTGACACAATGAGTGTTTGCACTGAGAAGTAGAGCCATATTCCATGTACAAAGGTTGGAAAGGTGAAAGTAAGTCCCAGTACAGAAGCAGAAGCTCTGTGATCAAAACCACTGGTGGACCTTTTTGGCTACAGAAAATATGACAGAAAAACAGAGAACGTTGTGTTGTACAGGGATAAAGTCTCCGAAGGAAGGATTTTGGTGTGGGTAAACATAAATGCTCAATAGTTGGTGGGCAATTTACCAAAAGATTTGATTGCTTGACTAACTATGCTGCTAAATCTCGTCTGATTTTGCTAATAGTATGAGTAAAACAAATTAAATTACAGCCAGGTTAATATTTACATCATTCCTTATTACCGACATGTGGGTACAACATGGGATATTTGTTGATGATGTATGAAATTTGTTGATTTTACTTTGAATAACCAGTTTAAGTACAGCAAGAGAAGGTTTGTCTATCTTGGGGGTTGAAACAAAGTCAAGCAGGTTGTCTGGTGTACCGGCCAATCTGATCACCCTCCTTCATTTTCACTTGTAATGAAAAGTGATGAGCAGAAGACACACACTGAATGGGTCAAAATAAACTATTGCGACCGATCCTTGCACCCTGAAGACAAGAGCTAATGGAGCATGCTAACAGATTCTGCTAGCGGGTGCTAATGTTTGCAGCTAATGTTTGTAGTGTGATATTTTTTATCTTTGAGAATGCTTTGTAAACAAAAATGACTCCTTTATGTCTCAATCATGAAGTGACTTTTATCTTTTTCTGCCCGAGATGTAGAACTTAAGAAATTTTTGAAAATGTGTACAGGAATCGTGTTTGAAATTGAAGTTATCAGTGAAACCAGTAAAAATTTTGGGGTTAACTGTAATGCAACTTTCCTTTTAAACATGCATCCAAGCTATGGCATTGTGGACACCGTGGCTCTGAAAACATTCTATCAAAGAGTATTTTGTGCAAACTTTGCATAATTCCCATGCTTTTATGTAATGTCTGTCTAGTGTACAGTGCTGTTTTATGTGTCTATGCTATTAATGCTTTTGTTGGTCGACACAATGCACATCAAAAAGACTAAAGTGTGCAAACGTCATACAGTTTTACACAGGGAAAAATCAACAAAAACATGTCTCATATACATGTCTCAAAATCTTTCCCATTTTTTGAGCTGAATGAAAAAGACAGACAGACAGCTTTTTTTAATACTAGTTGTCTTAGATATTCCATAACATAAAACTGAACAATGCTTGGAAATCACTGACAAGTTCATCCTGCTAATGAACAAATTTATTTATTGAATTTACCATCAAACAGATATAATATAGTTACATGATAAATCACGCACCAGTTATGCAAAAACACTTTGGCATTTAATTGACTTCTGGGTAAAGTTAAACCTGCACCACTCATGGACTGGTTGCAAAATATTCAGAGTAGAAGATGCTCAGCTTTACAGTTAATAACAGTCCCCTCTGACCTGTTTTATTTTGTCCTCAGTGACTTTCACCTCAATATATCTTTGGTCTCACACACACACAAACACATACACACATGCATACCATGCATACACGGTACAAACAGCCGTTGGACTGTCCGGTTGTGGGCAGGTACAGTATGCTTATGCGTGTGTGTGCATCTGTGTGTATGTGTATGCTTGTGAGTTGTCTCCTTGCTGCTTGTGATGCTTAATTAACTGGACTGGGAGGGTTGACGGACATCTGCTCTCAGCCTGCCGTTTAGGGTAGCTTGACCCCCACAAAGTGTGTGTATGGGTGCGTGTGTGTGTGTAACAAGCAGGTATGGACATTGGCCAAGACTGTGCCAGATAAACGTTGGATCTCAGGACCAGATGGTGCCAGCTAGCGTCCTCTCTGTAGACTGGTGACCGCTAAAAGCGCTCCTTCAGATGTAACCCCGATGCCCTGCATCAAACTGTCAGAAAGAGCAGCAAACTGCCCTGGTAAATACACACAGAAAAGGCCTAAACACACATGCCTACACAACAAAATTTAAGTGCACAAAATCCTTGTGGTCATTTTATCTCAGATGTTAGTCATGCGATTGACTAAACTACAACAAAATAGTGAAATAAACTGATTGGAAGCTGCTTTATTGCCCCCTTTTGAATAAATTTGTGTATTGATTTGTAAACATTAACTATCCTGCTTGCAGTTTGTTACAGTACGGGAAATAGAAGAATCCATCATCATTGGAAAAATTGTAGAAAAACCGTTCCCTGCTGTTGGGTTTGTTGTTTGTTTCTTACCTGGAGCATCAGAAGCTTTTCCAGGAGCTTTCCAGAGTTTCTCCACCATATGAACCACCATTCTCCTGACTGTTTTAACCTAATCTGTTTCTATAACTATGGTTATAGAAACATCTGTGACATCTGTGATTAATCATTGTTGGATGAAATAAGATGTATCGCTATTGCTGTCCTCTGAATGGTCTAGACAGGTGTCAAACTCTGTTCCTCAAAGGCCGCTATTCTGCAGGTTTTTGTTGTTTCCCTGCTCCAACACACCTGATTGAAATTAATGGGTTATTGTGAAGAACTTGACAACAAGCTGTTGGATCCATTTGATTTAAATCAGGTGTGTTGGAGCAGGGAAACAACAAAAATCTGCAGGATAGAAGCCGTCAAAGACTGGAGTTTGACACCCCTGGTCTAAGTCTTAATCCAGGTACAGATCCAAGTAAATGGACCTGAACCTGTAAATGGAGGCGACGTGGGGTTCAGTGATCAGGGAAGAGCGCTTGCTCCTGATGTGATCTTCTGAACTTGTTTGATGAACTTGAGTGAGTCTTATCTGTAAAAATACCATGTTGCAGGTTTAAGCGAATATGACTCAAAAAATACAATGGTCCTGCATCACCTCCTTATGTCATATAAGTTACAGAAATGTAATCAAGTAAATGTAATTGTAGTGAAGATTTTCTCAACCATAAACTATGTTAAAAAAGAAATGTAAAAATGTGGGAAAATCCTGCTTTTCATCAACATTTGTAACCTCAGTAAGCATAGCAAGAGTTTATAGGTTTAACTGCTAGTTTCACAGTTTTTAATGTTCATTTTGTAAATTAAGATACCATAAATAAAATCTATGTTAGGGAGAGGCTTAATGATGACTGACAAGTTGCTGATTCGATGACTCCACGGCCAACATGCTGAACTCAAGTCTTTAAAAATGTGAAGTCAGCAACCCCAAAGCTGACGTTACACTAGATATATTTATCTTTTACAGTCCTTGTGCCCTACCCAGGTGGGTTTTTCTGCCGTGTTTTATCAATGCCAAACATCCTGCCTATATATGGAAAAATGTAATTAAACTATTCCATATTTTACAAGTTTAAGTTCAGCCACATTTATCTAGAATTCAGAAACCTGATAAACACTAAAACTGGCTTGCTAGCTTGCTTCAAAACTACTACTACCACTGCTATTCCACGTCTGCCTCTTGTCTAAACTTTTCCTCGTGCCTTTTTGTCTGTCTCAATCTGCTCTCTCTCTGCAGTTGGTAGCGTGCTGGTCTTTGCAGCGCTGCTGTTTTCGCTGCCTTGCTGTGAGCCCTTTCCCCCTCCTTCCCTAAAGTTTCCACACCCTATCCTATCACTTCTCTCCTCTGCTCTCCTGTATGTCTAACCTTCCACCCCCTCCACCTCCTCCACAGTATCTTGTGGATTGCGTTGTGCAGAGCTGTCAGTCCCTGGCTGGGCCTGCCAAGCAGCGCGTCCTGGTCAGAGGGGAGGCCGGGGCAAATGGTCGGGGCGTCGTTGTGGGTCCGGCCGACCTCCCACCACTGAGCAGCGGACCCCCTCAACAGATTGAGCCTCCAGCTGGCCGGCACGGGGCCCGCCATGGCCCCATGCTGAGAGCACACATGCCACAAAGCACAAATTCCCACTTGCACACAAACACGCACACATACACTAACATGTGCATGTATAAGACACATGCTTGCCTGAACACAGACACAACAATGCTGTCTCCCTGAAATGATGCTTCTATACAACTACATTTCAACAGCAAATCTGTTGTGCAGGGAGAAAAATGACTGTGTTACCTATGATATCAAAATTAAGTTTTTGGCATATACTGTACATTATTACTCTAACAACTAATTTATCATTATTTCCCATGATAAAGTTTTGTTATTTTTATTTTTTATGCTTCGGGGCATTTTCTTTTTATAAGAAAATAGCTTTATGTCCCAAAACAAAAAAAAAGGTGATTTGTTATGCTTATATATCCAAGATTAACCAGTCGTATGATTTTACTCAATAATAGATAAAGTTCCTTTGTTGCCTAAAATGAATTCAAACCATCGTCTCTGGTGGGAGAGTTGAAGGTTTTGTACAGTGGCCAAACCGCCCCAACAACCTCCTGCTGACCTTCATTCATTATAACAAAAACCGTGCCAGACACTATTGCCAGCTAAATATAATTGAAAAAACAATGAATCTGTGCAGGGGGTTCAATTCTGTCTCATTTCTAATTCCTTGTAAATGCAACCCAAAACACAAAAGTGTATCAAAAGATATCCAAATTAAATTTTCAAATGATCAAATCAGTTCTGTGTTAATGCTCTCACAAGATATTTTTCTCACTAAAGTATTGCAGTTAAAGGAGGTGACAGCTACATCAGCAACCCAGATAAATAGAAATTATGCTTCAAATTACCAATAATCACATATAAAACGATGACACAAAATAATGCAGTCTTGAGCATTTCATTTGAAAAAAGATAATAACCTGGGATGAAATAAACAAATAAAGAAACAATTTAAATAATAAAATGGAATAAATAAAATAAAATAAAGTTCTGGATAAATCTTATTCTGAGGCTAAATGTCAGTTAAGTCTATTAAAATCCAACTTATAACTATGTTTGAATTAAATTAATGTATGCATTTGACTTCATTTATTTTGCATGTTAAAAAATATTTGCTTGCTTGATTTGAGCTCATTTAATCATTCATTAACATGTTGTTTGAACCTTTGGGTTAATTTGAGCTCTAGATCAGTATTTTTCCCCAAAGCAGAAGTACACAGTAGTTTCCGTCCTTTTAAAAAGACATCAGCTGAGGGACTGAGGTTTATCCTGGCTGATATAGAGCAAAACTTGGGGTAGATCTTGGATAGGTCTCCACTCGCTATTACAGGGCTAACAGAGGGAGAGACAGCCAAACTCTTTCATCACCAATTGAGTATAACCAATTAACCAGAAAGCATGTCTTTTCACTGTGTAAGAAAGCAGGGACATGAAGAACATGCAAACCCCATGCAGAAAGACCCCATTTGATGTTCAAACCAGGATCTCTTCTGATTGAAGAACAGTCTGGACCACTGCATCACTGCAATGCAAATAAAAAAAACGTAACTTGCTAAATGTTGGTCTGAAGCTCTAAATTTCTTTACAATATTTTTTAAATTGCCATAATGCCCAAGGTTCAGCCAATTTGTCTATCTTCTGATAAATTTTCCATATAAAAATGGTAAACTCGTAGGGATGAGTTGGATTCACCCTTATTTTATCTACATGCTTTCTATTCCTGGAAAGACTTCAGTGCCTTTAAACCAAGTATTTTCCAGCTTCTATACAGATTTGAATCAAAACTATCAAATTTCTCTAAAACATATGTTTAAATCAAAGTTTCTGATGATACTACACACTGCTCAACTGGTGAAATTCATGTAAATCTTTGTTTATTTCCGTGATTTATTTCAGAAAATTTTGGACAAAATTCATATAACTGTGTACCAACCTGATCTTCTTTTGGCACAGTTCTTTGCTGCTCACTGTGATAATTAATTGCAGTGCATGTGATGAAAAAGATGAGAAATTATGACTTAAGCTAAAAGCTGCAGAATTAAATTCTTAGAAATAAGAATGTCAGAATAGCTAATGGAAACAGGCACAAATGAAGATCTTTTTTTGGTCTCTGTGAGTTATGAGTGATGAAATCATCAACAGTGGGAATAACTTCCTGTTATGCTATTACTGTGCATTATACTGTTAGACACAGTCATAGCTCATTAGGCAGGCACTGTACCTACCCTATACCGTTGATTCCCTGTTTGCCCTTCTTGAGTTCGCTCCCTGATTCTCTTTCCTTCCAGGTAAAATTCTCACCCTGTCTTTATTAGCTACACTTGCTGAGGGAGCTTTCCTGCTTGCTAAGGTCCACTGGGCCCCCAGGCACCAGCTCAGAGGCCTCCAGGGGCCAGAGGAGCCAGGCTGCACACTGTCGGTCTGCAGTCTGTTCTCCAGTTGTGACAGCGAACACGTCCTTATGATGACAATTAGTGGCTGTTAGAGAGCACAGATGAGCAGGGGAGGCAGGAGGGTGGTGGTGAGGGGAGGAAAAGAGAGGGAGAGGTGGGGGGTGGGGGGGGCAGGTGGTGCAAAAAGCAGGACACAATTAACAAACATGGGAAAAATA
>JBBBVU010000013.1:6985586-6996394 GCA_037177055.1 Atherinosoma microstoma
ACACACACACACACACACACACACACACACACACACACACACACACACACACACACACACACACACACAGGGAGGTTTGTGTAGAATTACAGAATGTTCCTGACTGTGATATTGTGCAATTTTTTTTCAGTGTGCTAAAAACTATAAAAATACGGGAAAAAAACATCAGTGTTAAATAATTCAACACTGAATGTGAAGGAAATCTAAATTCATCACCTTGTTGGTGATATGCATGACGGATAAACAGCTTTGACCAACTTTCTGACGACTCCTGAGACCTGCCAGCTTATTTTTCGTCCTGCATTACAAGATTGTACCCATATATGGTCATTTTAAAACACTCCGTTCTTCTGGAAGCAGAGGGATCAATAAGTTGAATTTAATTTTCCTCAGATTAGAAGCAGAGTAATCAAACTCAAAGCTGTGAGGGAGGAGCAGACGGTGGAACTAGAAGGAGAAAGATCAGAGGAGGATGCATGATGGAGCAACGTGATGAACCGTAGCTCAGACGCAGAACTGAAGATAAAAACCCGGCAACGTTGCAGATTTGGATCTGCAGCACATCTTCCAGCAGCATCTCTGATGCAGAGCTAATCATTCTGCACAGGATTCAAACAGGCCGACCACGGTATGAACGAAGAACCGCCTCATTGCTCCTTTAATTGGTAACGTGCTGCAACGTGTTAACGGTTCGCTGGTTCCAACGGCAATGAATCAACAACCAGTTAAATGAAAAAGCAACTTCTTTCCTGGTGAACACTTTGGTGATTGATAGAGAATTTACAGAAACTTTGGGCCTCATTCAACGACAGTTCTTAAACAAATTTGCTCTTAAAAGGGATACTTTGTAACTTTTAGCCACTAGAGCTGCTAAACCTTAAACTTTAAAAATAGTCTCTTTCTCCTCAGACACGTTTTCACCTTCTTGCTTCGTTCAGCCATGACAAACAACAGGAGGGAAAAGAAACGCAAAGCAGAGCCCTTTGTTTATAAAGCAAAGCCCTGCAGGTCACATGATCCCATGAGAGACGGATCCGCTCCTGCAAGGTTACAATGTCTGCTTTCTGAAGAGGGTGCCCCCCCTCAGAGCTCCGACACGCGTTAAACACTGAATATTGACCGCAGAAATCAAACATTATTACTCACATCAGGCTGATTTTTGGGTCCAAAGTTACACGGTATGTCCCTTTAACTCTTATTACGACCTTTTTGCAGAGATTGTGGCATTCATGAAAATCTGCGGGTGGTGATGGAAATCTATTTTCTAAATAGTTATTCCAGTTCCAACCGGTTTTTTTCTTTAATCTTTGGTAATAAGCGTCTATGAAGCCATTTGCTTCAGCCTACACCCTTTCAGTTTTCCATTTATTCTGTATTTCATTTATGTTTTATGTACTTTTTTAATACCGAATACATTAATAAATAAAAATCTTCCTATCTTGAATTCTTAGCTGGGTACCTATGAACTTTCAGAAATACTTTTAAGAACATTTGAGTCCTGACATGTTTGAACTAAATCCGTGTTTGTGTAGTTCAGTTCATAAGAACACATTAATGAAATTAGGTTTTTTCCCACAGTCTTTAGAATAATTTCTGGTCATTTATAAAGCTTTTTATTTCAGAATAAAATAGAGAAGATCTTGTAGATTATGTCCATACATAATTTCCTTAATAATATCCTTCCATAAATGTCCAAAGGCACCTGCAACTCCAGATCCACCTACTCAGTGTGCTCCCCTGCTTCCCAGAAGGAAGCACCAAGGGATACATGATCCTGTTGATACCAGTTTATGATACTTTTTCATCTCTGCCGATTCTTTTTGCCCCTTAAAGGAAAATCATGATTGTACAGTGTGCTTTAATATCTTCATTGCAAGGTCAGTATGGAATATAAGTAAAACCCAACCTGCATCAAACAAGTCAAAACGAAATCAGTAACAGTAGCAGCAGCATCCTGGCATCTGATTGGCTGCCATAATCATGTGACACTGAAGTCAAACAGCGGCTTCACACGCAGTTTTATAGCCTAAAACTCTCCGAAAGGAAAATAATTGGCATGTTTTATATTAGCAGTCTCGTATCTCCAGATGTCAAAAAGTATCGAATCTGATATTTTGACTGGCTGATATCGACGAATCGACTCCAGAGTATCGATATGACCGTCGCTGGAAGTGACTGTGGGTATCTGCCTCCACCAAAAAGCTGCTGGAGACAAATGCTTAATGGATACTTATCCTTTAATGATTCAAAATGACTACAACAGCCACTTATTACCATAACGACTGGTTTAATCAATAATACTTCTAACGATTAGGTGGTGAAGGTGACCACTCACCAACCTTCAGACTCAGCTGGAGGTTTTATTCCAGATTCAGCACTCCCTCCACGGAGCGCACCGCATCTTACAAGGATGCTGGATGTCTGAACACAGCAGGAGGTCATTGGTGTAACGAACCGTAGAGAGTGGAGAGAGATGAAAATGTAACCGTGTACCACTTACTCCTTTAGAGACGACACCACGAGGATGTTGGCCCTGAAGCGCTCCTGGGACCAGACGTTCAGGAGGAAATAATGACCCGTTTGTAGATAAATCTGCTTTTTAATGATTTGAATCTCACTGTGTGATTGTCTGTGAATTTGTTGGAGAGTTTTCTTAAACTTATCAATTCATTTTAGAAGATTTATAATAAAATAATCTGTGAATGAGGACCAAAATTTCCTTCATTTTCTTTCCTACTTGGTACTTTTTGTCTTGTTATTGCTGTTCTGCCTCAGCTGGAACCAAAATGACTCCTCCTGAGTAACAATAAAACCATTTCTTCCAGCAGAAGCTGGCCGTGATCTCTAGTTGTTGGAACACAGGGAATCATTCCTGGATTTGTTATGGGTCTCATATCTACAACCTAACACCCAGGCTGAGCTCTCATGTTTAGCCTCTGGGAGGTGGTTGGAGTGCAAGGGGGTGATCCTTACAATGATAGAAAGAAAACTGAGAAAGTATGTTGAGGGATAGAGGTAACACACGGTGAGGAGGAAAGGTAGAAGGTGCCAGGAGTGAGAGATGCAGCAATCAAAGCCATGAAACAGAGGACAGGAGAGGAAAGGTCGGATGGAAATTAAAGCTTTTGTTAGGTTGGAGAAAGGAGATGAAAGGAAAAGAGAGAGAGGTGTAAAAAAAAAAAGAAAAAAAAAGTTTCTCCCTCCCAATCAGGCTGGAAACACTGCAGTCTCCACAACTCTTATTAACCTCTTGTCAAAACCACCAGAAGAGATTCAGCAGAAAAACAACCCAACACTCCTTCACTTCTACGCACGTTTACAGGTTGCTACGGTCCCGGCCGACTCGGTTCTTCTTCTAAATGAGAGACCTCAACGGTGGTTGACTTGCACGTAAAAAACTAAAAAACGAGGCAGACGAGGAGCAATGCAGCAAACAGAACTAGAAGAGTCCTTCTAGATGCATTTTATCCTGTTTAATGAGCTTTAAACAAAAAGGGATGAACTGTTTGTTCCATTCGTGTTTCCATCTGCGTGAGTTGTGTGGTCCTCTGTGTCTTTTATTTATTCTATTTACCTTTTATATTTTATAGTAGGATTTTATTTAACTTATTGTGGTATATTGATTTTGTGTGCAGCACTTTGGAAACATTTTTGTTATGAAATGAGCTCTATAAATAAAGTTATTGATTGATTATACATGTATATGAATAAGGTAAGGAATCTCTGGAATATTCTGATTAAATGTTTCCATGTTTTTGGTCACATTCTTTTAGTACTTCACCATCTTAGCGTTATAAATTTAACTTCAAACTAATTTTTTTTAAAAACTGAAGTTGAAATGAACTTTCATCTGTTGGTTATACTTCCTGTTACAGCTTTAGCTCAACCAATTGAACAATCATCAGCACTTTGTTGGTCTTTTTCCCACCATTACCGCTGCAAACGGCTCTGATTGAACCCTGCTTGTCATTGATCACGAGCTTCCACTTTTACTCAGGTTGGAGAAAGACTCACCACATGGGAAAACATGTCTAAATATAAAAGAAATTACAACCACTGTAGCCGACCGGTCTCTTTTTAACCACTTCCTTTCTCCCTGACCATCCATGCATCCATCCCTCCATTGCTCTCATCTATTTTCGTCCTTCTCCACCATCTTAATCCCCCGTTCCTGCACGTTCTCCATTTATCATCTTCAACCCCGTATTCAATTTTCTCCTCCCTCCTCTGCCTTTCATTACACTTTTTTCCCAGGGTGTGTATTCCCATTTTCCATACCTTGTCCATCCTTCATGTGTCCCCTGAGCACCCCTCTATACAACCGTAGAAGATGAAATCTTCACTCCTGTACACTCAATTCAGATCGCTTCGGTTTCATTTGGATAGCACCGATTTATAACGGAAGTCATCTCGAGGAACTTTTGGAAAAGAAAAGAATCAAATCTTGCTGATCTGCAGGATTTCTTGCTATGATATGAAACGGCAACCTTCCCTGCTCTCTTAAATTAAATAGGTGTGCACCCCGCCTTTAAAACTTGACTATATATGTATCTGGAAACACATGGTATGATATGATTCAGTGTAGAAACTTTCCAGGTCGTATTTAACTCAATGTTGATTGTACGTGCTGAATTTTCCGTTAGATAAACTCTTAAATTTGCCGGCTGATATAAAAATCTTGCTCAGAGTCTGGCATCTGCAGCAAAACCATTTTCATGTGGCTTTTAAATGGAGAACTGGGCCATCAACCAGCTTATGTTCATCTTTACATTTATTCTAAAGAATACGGGGGGGGGGGGGGGCAGGTGGTGCAAAAAGCAGGACACAATTAACAAACATGGGAAAAATACCCGCTAATGAGGACGGGCAAAGCTCAAGGGAACTAGTGAGATGGAGGGGTGAGGAAAGGGAGGAGGGATTATGACTTTAACTCTATATCAAGGGAGAGCAAGAAGGAGCAGGGGGGCAGAACAGGAGTTACTTTGTGACAACGTGCATGTGAGGCTGAAAGACTAAAAAAGGACAAACTCTTCTTGGTTCTTCACAGGTACCCAGGTGCATGCACTCTTTTAATCTAATATCAAAGTATGGACAGAAGCTGTAAATGTGTGTAGAGGAAATGCCTTCCCTAAACAGTACACATGAGCAAAGTCCCACTTTAACTCATTCATCCCCATTTAAATTCTGTTTATTTTATTCTATCAATCTTATATTGCTCCTTTATCTCTAATTTTGCTCTTTTATTTCTAATTTGAGGGAATATTTGTTTCTGTTTTGGGGTGCACTGCACAGTGGCTCCATGTGAGAACTCTCAATTTCATTGTACCTCCACAGTGCAATTACAAGTGCAAAGACTATCTATCTATCAACTTCACTCCTTCTTCCACTTTGTTTTATTTGCTAAGCTCATTATGATGACCAACCTCATCTCAAGACTGAACATAAATGTTGCATCTCATGAGCAACTTTGAAGATTCCCATGGCAGTTTTATTTTTTATTTTTTTTATTTTTTTTAGCTTTTTTATTTTTGCCTTTACTCTGCTCCTGTCTTCCATGGACATGGCTGATAACTCATCCAAATTCCCTGTGACTTGACTGATTACCTCCTGCTTGTTAACCTGGGCCTTCTCTTCAGTTGGTGCCAATTTGTCTGCTTTCAGACAGAATAGTATGGCTAACCTACGTCTGGTTTTGTGTTCTGTGAAGAGTTTTGTTCTTCAGTAATCTTGCTTGTCTCTCCGTTCCCAGGAACTGTTTATTCCAGTCTGGTTCTTAGATCTCTCTGTCATGGAACTTCAGGACTGAATCTAGCAGCATTTGGTAAATAAATCCTTTTTAACATCAGTACACCACTATTTAAAACACGAGCATAAACCTTATTTTAAACACAGTTATGTGTTTGCCAAAAATAAGATGCAGAAGGTTGATATAATGAAGTGGGGAGCCATGCTACCTATATTACTATTTTTGTCACAACATTAGCCTAGGGGTATCAAGAATTGTTTGTCATTCTGCATACACATAAAATTTACATTTGGTCGGTCTTGGTATCAAAGACAATATATAAACAATATACAAAATATGCACACTATAAACAACCAATATGTCCACTGTAAGCAAGCTATATATACACAACTTAATGTACAATTGTGCTGCAGCAGTTGTGTAAGCAATGGAAGTGTAGAATAGTGCCAATTCTCAGATTATAGACATGTAAATTGAATCTTAATTGGGTTCTTGTGAGCCTGCAGGTGGAAAGATGGACTTCAAAGCCCTGGCAAAGAAGCTGTTTTTGAGTCTGGTGGCATGAGTTTTTATGTACCTGTACAGCTTCCCTGAAGGAAGTGGTACAAACAGTCCATTGGACTGGTGGGTGAGATCTGCAGCAATGTGTCTGGCCTTCTTCTGGACTAAGCTAGAGTATATTGAGGCCAGATCTGGGAGAGGGTATACCGCAATCCCCTGGACTGTTTTAACCACCTGGACCAAGTCCTTTGTGTCCTGTGTTGTACAGCTGCCATTCCACACTGTCATGTTGAGACAGAGGATGCTCTCTCTATTGTGTCTCTGTAGAAGTTTGTGAGCAGCTGAGAGGAGAGTCCAGCCTCTTTTAATTTCCCGAGGAAGAAGAGCACTTTGTTGGGCTCCCTTCACCAGGTAGGAAAGGTTCAGGCCAGATTTGATGTGGAGACCCAGGAGCTTGATGCTGTCTACATGCTCCACCAAATCCCTGTGAATGAGAGGAGCGTGTTTTGTCTTCCTGGACCTCCTATAATCCACAATGACCTACTTGGTCTTGCTGGTGTTCAACACCAGGTTTTTGTGCTGAAGATCACTGTATCAGGTGTTGGATCTCCTCTCTGGGTCTCATCATTGTGCGTGGTAGTGGTAGTGTCATCCACAAACTTCACAACCATGTTTGTGGAGTGGACAGCAGAACAGTCATGAAAAGAGTTGAGCGTGCTGGGCTGAGAACACAACCTTGTGGCGTGCTTGTGTTCAGGACCAGATAGGACGACGTGCCGTACCCTGTTCTCACCACCTGAGGCCTGTTGATGAGAAAGTCCCTGATCCAGAACACACCGATGTGGACAGTTCCAGGTTGTGGAGTTTCAGGGCAGCTTGTCCAGAGTAACAGTACTGAATGGCAAACTGATGTCAACAAACAGCATCCTTACATATGTGTTAATGCGTTGCAGGTGGATCAGGATTGAATGAGAAGCTATTGAGACTGCATCCTGTTGACTGGTTTCTCCTGTTGAACGCTGTCCAGACCAGCAGGGATGACATCCTTGATGTGCTTCTGGAGAATACCTTCAAAACACTTCATGATTCCTGGGGTCAAATGGGCAGGGTGATAATTACGGAGGGAGGTTACAGCAGATTTTTTGGGAACATGCACAATGATGAAGGAGCTGAGGCAGACAGGAACCACAGCAAGCTGCAGGGACAGGTTGAAAATGTCCAGAAAAACACCCACCAGTTGGTTAGCACAGTTTCAGTGTCTGACCCGACACCATATCTGGTCGGATGTATGGAAGTATGTCAACCGTATGTTGACATCTTTAAGTTTTTAACCTTGGATTATGACACAACCAGTTTTGGATATTGCATGCTAACACATTTTCATGTGAGACTGGACCTTGACATCAAATGAGTAGTGACTTCACAAGACAGCAAATATCTAATTTAAATGTTGCTGAGTTTCAGATTTTGTTTTCCAGTCCCACTTCTTCCAGATGCCATCGTCTGCTGTGTGATTTGGTACTGTAAGTGAATGTGGTAAGTCTTAGAGATGTCTATTAATCTTACAAAACCCGCCTGATCCATCTCTCACATTGCGGATCCAATTAAAGCCCCCCAGAAACTTCCACTTTAAAGGTGCAAAGTTAACAAGATAATAAGTTGAATCATCAGACAGTGGTTTGTTGATTTTAAATGAAAATTAACCCACAAACTTCTGGCAGAAACTTCAGATAATAATCAAACACATCCATACATATAATTTCAGACATTCCTTTGCTGCAAAACACCAATGTATTGTCTTAGCTTCCTCATAGCCCAAGTTATAATTGCTGATTCTGCTGACTTTTAAGCTATAAAAATAGTCTGTACTTAATTTCACCCTGTAAGCCCTGAGTTGAAGGCTAATTTGGAAAGCATAAACATAAAATGCAAGTATTAGTTTTGATCTATCCAGACTGTGTAATTAAGACAGAACCATTTAATGTGGGAGTATTTAGAGCACAAAAAAATGCACTAAATGGGTACCAGCAGATATAACAGTGTAATCCCATATTTTAACGTCAAGCTATACTTTGGTAATGCTGGTGACTCCTAAGGTAGACTTGAGTTTGCTGTAACTGTGCCTGACTCACTAATTCAGTTTAGCATCCCTTAAAGCTGAAGTTGAGATTCCCTGGAATCCCACACCACCATCAAACCCCTTCTTCTTCCCACGACCCACATCCAATCTTTGCAAGAGCAGTGCATCATCACGCACTGTTGTATTCTATTGTCTCCTACTCAGCAATGCAAGGGTTAATGACTTGCTAAGCTAAAGAGACATAAAGCTAAAACAACAATAACAAAAACAACCCACAAAGCCCCTCCTCCTAAAAGAAAAAAAAAGTGTGACAATGATGCCATCCAGGGAGCACAAGTCCTCCATTGTTGAGGGCTGACACGCCGTATTGTGCCTGGCAGACTACATTGCCTCATAGCAGCTGGGATGTGCTGGCAGGGGAAACAGAACTGACTGTCATCAGCTGGGGGAGATACAGTGTGATGCAAGCAGCATTACATCACACAGGATCGTCCAGGCGATCACTGTCACACCGCTCAGCTCTGTTTGGTGACCTTTGACGGGCTGTAAGGAAGGCTATGGGTTCATCTGAGGACTGAAAGTACAAGCTGCTCTGAGTTTTTCATCCACAAATATTATCAGGAATCTGGATAAATATGCTGTAATTAGAATTGATCTGGGGTAGAAATTATCCAATATGGCTGATAATATCAGTAAATACTATCAGTTAAGGTTTCAGTCAAGAAATCAAACTAGGTGTTCGTCAAATCAGCGAGAAAATCAGCCTGTTCCTTAAATCAAGAGGAACAGGCACAAAAATATCATCATTCTTCATGTGGCAAGAGTGTCTGAGAAACGGGCATTTAATGGAAGTTTTTTCTTTAAACATATTTGGTATTAGTAAAGCATAAAAACAAAAACAAGCATCAAACAATATGAATATCCATCAGTGATTTTACATAATTTCTACAAATCATCTGTGTATCTGTGTGTATAGAAATGCCCTCACAACCCACTTGCTAGTTTAAACCCTTGTAAAATACTCAAGACCGAATGTCTACAAGTAATAACACAATTAAAATAATGTCTCCCCATTATCTGTATGCAAACAAAATTAGCTGTGGGGCTGTTGTCAGTTTTGAACTGATGATAATGTTGACCTAACTGCTGCACTTACCACATACACACAGGCATACGCAGATGCACGCTGGCAAACACTTTACTCAGGTCCTAATTGCCTATAAATGTCAGTGTGAGTCAGTGTGCGACTGTCTTCTGCTAAATTAACTAGTGGAACTGGCACCGCCTCATTAGACAAGAGATACACGACACAGTGAAAATGCAACACACTGGTCAACAATCAGTTTGCAACTGCTCGCTGCAAACCCTGAACTCCCCAGGGATTTTATCAAAGACAGAAAGAGGTGGTGGTGTGTGTGTGTGTGAGGTTGTGTGCATATGTCTGTATGTGTGTGTTTTATATTCATGCATTTCTGCTTGTGTGTTCGTCTTAGTCCTCCTGAGGGAAATTAGTTGTCTCTACCCCGCTCTGTCTCCAGGTTCGTCCCTGATGTTTTCTCTCTCTGCCAGGACACTCCCACTCCCATTGGGCCACACTGTAGCTAATTGCTAAATACACTGGCTGTTGTCTCAGATGTTGGTCACAGTCTCTGTAGAAATGACTGCCATTCTGGCTAATTGGGAAACAATATCCAGACATGGGTCACTATAGATTTACGTATTCTTACAGAAAAAGTGCTGATCTTTCAGTAGCACACTACAATGATTACTTAAATCTTAGTATTTCTTAGATATCGGGTCACGATGACATCAATTTTTGTTAGCATTATAAAGATAAGTCAAAAGATTCTGGCTTTAATTTGTTATTTAAAATTTGGAGATTTCAACCATGATCCAGGCAGCGGGAGATGTACAACCTGAGCCAGTCCAAAGCATTAGCGATCTAAGGGGCCGCATGGGGTTACCACGGGGTGGGGCAAGTGAGCTTGAACCGTCACGATATCTCGATTTAAAAATAGATACAAATTAATATGAAAAAAAAAAGACAAATAAGCATTGAACAATTTAAATCAAATGGTTATACACACAAAAACTCTATTTTATACTATCTTAAACATGGCAACAAGTCCAGGAAATGTTGGCTACAGTTTGAAGCTATTTTGAAAATTGCATTTTTCAAAATAGCAAAAGCAAATAATATAGTTAACTTGTTTACTCCAGATCTGTCTACTCTGCTTTTTTTTTTAATCTTACTTTCAAATACAAATTCAGTATGTCAGACTCATACATCACACTGCATGTTAAAACATATACAATAAATACTCAACCATTTTTCTGAATTTCTGAAAAACCACAGCCAAAGTGGTACCAGTATGTAGTGGGCCAACTGTAAATAATGCAAATGAATGGGTGTGTTTTATTTACAGTATGTGAAATAATCAAGCACCAGCAAAAGTTAAGCACTGGTGGTGCTTACATGGT
>JBBBVU010000013.1:7010676-7039027 GCA_037177055.1 Atherinosoma microstoma
TGTGTGTGTGTGTGTGTGTGTGTGTGTGTGTGTGTGTGTGTGTGTGTGTGTGTGTGTGTGTGTGTGTGTGAGTGAGAGAGAGAGAGAGAGCGAGAGAGATTTAAAATTAAGGAAAGGTGAAGCAGCCTTTGGGAGGGTGTTGAAGTCTTGTGGCTCTGGTCCAGACCTTGTATCATGTAAACTGACTCACACGCTTCCCCTCTGAAAAATCTCATATTTAAAACACACACACACACATAAACAAAGGCCCTCCTTTGCCCTTGACTGTCTTGTTTGTGTGGGTGTGTGTGTGTGTGTGCAAGCAGATGGACAGGTTCACGGACCCTTCGGGACAAGATGTGCGTGTTTCTCCTACGGTCAGAAAATATAAACAATACACAGAGTAAAAAGCTCAAAGACTTCCTCCAGAACTTTGCAGATTTTCTCAGTGACGCGCCCCCTATCGACGGCTAATTTGGAATCCATCTTGCATCCTACCTGTACTGTGAGTTCTCTCCAGCCAGTAAATGACAGTCTTATCTTGACTCTTGTCTTATCTCTTGCTCTGTCCCTTTCTCTTTTTCTTTTCTTCACTTCTTCCAATAATGTCTTCATGCGTTTCTTTGCTGAATCAGCCAAGCTGCACGTTCGAAACAGCCGGTGTGTTTACAACCGCTTGCTAGCGTGTGACGCGGTGCAGAAAGTGAAACTCAGCTGCAACGTCACATGGTGTCCCAGAGGAAAAAGTCATACAGTGTGGTTTCTCAGCCTCGGGACACTGCTGGGAAGCAGCGGTTTCAGAATTATACATAATAAACGTCACTGGGCCATCAAACAAGTTCTGAAAGCGTGTTTTTAAAGTCAGAAAGTTACGTAACGTGTCTTTAAAGAATTAAAGCACATTCACAGCTGTTAGTTTGAGGTGTGGTCTTGGAATGATACGTATCATTCGAAGACTACATAATGTTACAGATCATACCAATGCAATTCTTAGCTGGTTGACACAAAATTATATATTCAAATTTTTGTCTTTGTTGAGGTTCTCTGTGAGATTAACCATAGCCGTTGTCATAGAAAATTAGCCAATTTGAAGAAAAACTAACATTAGGAGACACTTTTTTTTTCTTTATGATGCACAGATGAGAAGGCAAACTACTTCTCAGAAAACAAATAAAAAAAATAGTAGCCTAGAAAATACACATGATTTAATCATGTAAGACCGACTAATCACTGATCTTTCTCACTGTCAGACTTATGTCCCTCTTAAGAAGTCACATTACGTCTTAATTTTGTTGTTGTTGTTTAAACCAGTTCATTTGGTGCCATATCAATTATTATGTGAATTAACAGTAAATCAGCAGAATGTCTAAAGTTTAAAAATAGTAACATAAAACGCAATGACTTGACTTCAAGTTCATGGTAAAAGCAACAGGAATTCATGATATAATCGGCATTAATTCATGCATTAAGTAAGGATTACTTAAGCATATGACTTGAAAATAGTGAATATAAATATAGGTTCCATAGGTAATACTTGTGTTATATTAGCTATGGTAAAACAAGTACAGATTAGTCCGATTCTGGATAGTTGAATAATTGAGGCCACAGAATCGAAGAGTTTTAGTTTTAAAAATGCTAAAATAATTCATAAAAAAAACAACAAAAAAAGTCAAAACAAAAAAAAGGGGATTTATTTTGATTTATTTTCGGGTTCGGCTCAATCTTGAAAAAACTGAGTTCAGTCAGGCTTGGGGGCGGGGGGGAAATGATGAAAAACTAAAACACAGCTGCATGCATGAAAAATTGTCTGCAGGAATGTTGTGTCTCATTGAAAATAATTTGATTAAAATGTAATTTCAGTAAGATGTTGACTCAGTTATTATTTTTTATCAAAAGACTGAAGGATTTTTTTTCATTACTTAAATTGTAAACATTTATTATCATTGCAGCTCAATACACCAATAACACATCAGAGGTGTTTCCATTTTTAGTCACTCGGTGGTTCACTGCACCATGAAGCTGCCGATCACAACACTGACTCATCTGTGTAAAGAAGTGAAAAAGAATCCTCCTCTGCATCACTCTCTCTTTGCTCTGTCCTCATGATTGATGACTCCACACACAAGTCAGTGTTTGCCTTCTTCACACCACTCTCCACTGTCGTATGGAGAAGATATTTATAGGTTTGCAGAGCACTTAAAACAGAGGGGACACTTATTTCTTAACAGCCCAATGATGGGTAAAAACAAATTACATTTCACGATTCTACTTAAATTGCAGTCTAATTCATTTTTAAAAAAAACATAATTGTTTAATTAGTGAATTAATAATATGTGCAACAAGAGCATTATTAGTTATTTGAACAAATATTTGTAAAACTTCCTTCTATTTCAGATATTCAATTTGATCCCCCCCCCCCCCCCCCCCTCCAGTTGTAATCTGGGCCATGTGCACTCATGCAGTAGTAACAGTGAAAAACTAACCCGTCTTTGGGAGCATAATGGCGGGTGCCCCCCCTGCCCCTCAGACTCCCCACATAGACGGCACTGTCTGACAAGCCCGCCTGCCAAACAACTCAATTAAGCAGAAAAGGAGGCAAAAGAGAGAAGCCCAAACAGAAGAGCGAGAGAAAGAAGGGGAAGAAAGAGGAGAGGAAAACAGTGGAGGGGAGAGGGCTGGTGGCTGTCAGGCCTGCTCGACGTTTTGGCGAGAAGCGACAGAGACACAAAACGAGAAGAAAAGAGAAGAAAAGAGAACTGATCTGTGATGTGTTAACTGGAATTCCTGCTTCCAAGGCCACCGAGGGTTCAGAGGGCAAACTGAGGGCCAGGGGTTCATTACCACACACATATACACACATTTGAAGCGCTGTGGTTTTGTTCTGATGTGTTGAAGCCCCCCATCTTTAAAAAAAAAAAAAAGAGAGAAAATAAAAAGAGCTTCAGAGAACTGTGAAGTATTTTATCAAGACATGTTTAATTTCCGGTTGTGTTCTGGGTTAAATTCATTTAGGCGCAATATTGAACCCCAAAGGTAGAGTAACAAAGTGTGAGACCGTGATTCACCTTAAAGCTACAATATATTATTACTAAACTGATACGTAGATAACAACCTCTTCATCTCATAATGTCAAAGTGTAAGACTAAAAGAAAAAAAAACGTAAATTAATTCCAGTTTTATTGTTTAATTTTACTTTATTTCTGAAAGCCCCCAGCAGGACATCTGTAAAATATCAACCTTTAGCAATGAGTCTGAATTTTGTGTGTGAGATCATGGATGCATCAGAATTGTAAAATGTGAGGCGCTGCAAAGGGATACTGGAATAAAAATATACACCATTAAATTTCTATGAATGGTACCAAACCCAGAGTTTACAAAATTTGGAGTAAATTTATATATGAACAAATCACACAATGATTTAAAATGATGCATTGTACCAACATTTACATAATGAGATTTGTTACTAAGATGCTCAAACACATCTGTTGCCTGTCTGTTTAATTTTCTTTATATCCCAAAGTTTTGCCTGCCTGCTCTTTGAGTCTTTGTTATAAAGCTAGTTACCAGAGACTTAGAGCCTTTCTTCAGTCCAAGACACATGTAGAATATCCTGAATATAAGCCTGACATTATTCTAATGTGGCATCCAATTTAAAACGAGTATCTCCTTCTCTTCTATCTGTTATTTTTATTCATTTATTCAACTAGTGGGTTGATGGAGCCAACTAATTGAACTAAAGGATTGGTTATCTTGTGTTGTGTAAAATTATTTCTCTGTTTTCCAGTGAAGATGTTTCCAGTCACACTGTGGTGATATTATATAAAAAAAGAAAAGCAAATTTATTTTGTGATGAAAGACAGCCTTCAGGGTCTAGAACAAAAAATGCTCATATTTGTATTGATGGTTTTAACCACTAACAAATGGTATGTTTTGGGATATTTTCAAATAACACATTCAAGTTGTTTGGATACAGAGAAAATCTGGGGTTTAAATCTACTGTAACATACTGTCATTAACAACAAGTACAGTAATGAATTTCATAATTGGTGGTAAAAACTGGGTCCGCTTGTGATAACTGAAGATCCCAAAAAATGTGTCTTATATCAGGTCAGCTGAAACCATTTACAGGGCTCAACATTTTGTAGTAAATCCCTCTATGTTTATTCTTCTTGTAAGTATCATAAGTCTAATTTTCTCATTTTTATCTTATATCAGTCTAAACTTGTTTCACAGATTCAGCGCTGGAAGTGGGGGGAGGGTAATCGGCACATCATTCAGCATGTCCCTGTGAATCTCTGTTAATGGGTTACTCATTATTTTACCTATACCACCTGCAATTCAAGGTCAGTCAATTCCAGTTTTTCTCTGCTGTTCTCTCTTTTTAACCTATAAGTACCCTAAAATGACAAAATAATTGCCAAGGCTTTGGAGATCATTTCAGATTTTGTAAAAACAATACATGTCTTGTGACCACACACCATCTAAGCCGTCTTTTAGACGGTCGATTGATGTAATGAGGTGACGGTTGATGGTGGCCTGTAAAGTTGTAATGAGGGCTGCGGTGTGAATAGGACAGAGGGCTGGAATGGGTGGGAGAGAACACGATGGTTAATGAGCAGGCCGCCAAACTCAGCAGTAACCCCGTTGTATCGGCCTGGTCTGAAAAAGAAGGGGTGACAGAGGGGATCGGGAATTCCAGGGTGGGACAGCACAGGAGGGCATGATGTTATTTAGACAGGGAATGAATAAAAGCTGGGTTAGAAAGTAAATGGGGGTCCTGACCAGCCCCTGTGCTCCGCTCATTGTGGAGATGAAATTTATGGCTCAAGACTTCCTAAGCCAAGGACTCCCCACGTTGACTGGTTAAGTGCTATGAAACAGTACGACAAAGGCCAGAGGCAAACAGCACTCTGAGATGAGAGGCTGCAGGAAAGCGAACAGTGGAAAACAATGTGTACTGTCCACATTAGAAACACATGTTGGGTAAGAAAGTCACTGAAGGAAGCAACAGCACAATTAGGACAAAATTTAAATGGACACCACGACACAAATACGTGATTCAAATGTGTTTCAACTTCTACATTTTGATAATGTAACATAGATACTAGCAAATATGCAATGCACTAAAAGCTAGTTGTGACCACCAGAGATTTGGTGAATGCTCATAAAAATACCCTAAGTTTTATGGGTCAAATCATATTCATGGTAAAACGGACATTTTCTAGTCTAAACTGTATTATTTTCATGTCATTTAATTTTTCTTGACAACTATTTGACATTCCCTGAGAAATTATCTAATGATCCATTTAAAGATACAGTGTGTAAAAATTACTGACATCTAGTGGTAAAGATGGGCATAGCGATGACTTCTAACGCCAAGCACATTCATGAATGGATGGTAGCTGTCAATGGCCAAAATTCTTTCAGCTATAAACATGTTTTCATCTGGAAGTGGATCCAACGATGACTGCACTACAGGTAACTACTTCAAAATCGTGTACATGTCTACTGTCTTTTTGTATGTGGTTGTTAAGGTGTTACTTATACCAAACAGTGCTCTAGCAGCTATTAAGCAAAGCTGGTACTGCAGTTTTAAAGCTCAGAGGGTTTTACTTTATAGACACAATTGTCTCTTTAGTCAGAGACACCAAGGTAAGAATGATGGCACAAAAATGGCAGCTGTCATGTATGTGGACTCACAGTAAGTAGATATAAATAGCTTGTTCTGTAAAAACAAAACAGTTATTTTTGGTAAAGTGATTAGATACCAATAGAAACAGTATTAATGCATTAGATTTTCATGTCATTGACCTTTGATTTTTTTGCATTCTGCACCTTTGAGGTTTGTGTAGAATGATAGAAAAAATATATTAAATGTCTCTTGAATATTTTTGGAAACTTAAACAAATTCTTGTGAATCTTAAAGGAGGGGTTTTTTTGTATTATTTATTTAGTAGCTATTTTTATTCTCTGCTATGGAGAGAAGATCAGAGCACTCTGATCTGAGAAATTCAGAAGGGGGAGCTAAGCAAACAGCTACTCAAGATGGGATCCAATTTTTGCCAACTTAAACAACTCAAATTTCAAATGTTTCAGAGTAGTTTGGGGAAATATTACAATTTTCAGCAGTGACAGAGTACTTTGCTGGTCTAAGAACAAAATACACACCAGGAGATAGTGAAAATGGCTGAAGAGCCAGAAAAAGCAAAAATGCAAACCATCTTTAAAATCTTTGTTATGCTCATTAATACACAACTCTTAGGTGCACTTTATTTCAGAAAGTAGTGGTTTAAAGTAAATAACTGATGCAATTTTAAAGGCCATAATAGTGTTTGCTAAAACTGTTATGAAGTTTTTGAGGTTTTACTTGGTGAAAATCTGTACCCCCCATCCTCAGTAGCTGTTAGCTTAGCTACCCTGTTAGATTTTCTCCCTGATTCTCTTAACTGAGAGTGCTCTGACATCTGTCTACTGCAGGTAAGAATCTATATCCATAAGTACTTCACACAAGCCTACATAAAATGAAAAATGAAGTTAATTGCTCCAAAATTAAATTCTCTTAACAGCATCATATAGACTCTTTATAGGATTCTAACACTGTTTTAGCTTGTTTGTGTCTACATTGCTACTTCTGATTGTAGCAATATTCTTGTAAAGCACCACTGGACAAATATGTGAAAAGATTTTAGATTTGATTTGGCTTTTATTTTTTAACTTTAAGATAAATTTAAAAAAGTTTCTAGGTAGGCTTTAACAGTTTTTTTCTGCATGTTGACCACAGTGCATGCATGCATGCATGGTTGTGGGTGTGTGTGTGTCCGTGCATTGTGTTACACGCTCTCTTCACCCCATTGAACAACAGTGAAGAAATGGAGATGAGTTAAAGTGCTAACACAAAGACTGACCAGACCCCTGCATCGCCGCAACAATGAAACCACCAAACACAAGAAAGTGAGAGCCTCTTGGAGAATCACAGAGAAAGAGTAGAGAATGAGAAGGGGGAGAAATTAAGGAGCCTGGCATGAAAAAAAGAAAGAGAAGAAGGGCCAAACCATCCTGAGAGCAGGAGAAAATGGATGGTGAGCAAAGGTAGTAGAATGGAGAGCAACCCGGAGAAAATAGCAAGGTAGCTAATCCTTCCAGAGACATAAAGCAGCTATATGTAAATGAAAGACGTGAAGTTTGGCCATCTTACTTTGATCTATGAATCAGCCTATCCCCTCCCTCTTCTCCATCACTCTCACCCTCTTCTCCTTCCTCATTTTTCCTTGTAAGAAAATCAAGCCCTATTTAGCTTAATCTCACTTAATAGCATCCAGCACCTCTTTTGTCCCCCCTGATGCCAACAGATTCCCTTCCTTTCACTCGTCACTATTCACATATCTACCCTCCATAATCCTCTTATTCCAGGGTAGCAATTATTTTGAGTATTTTATCAGCATTATGATTATGATTATTTTCATTATCATTATTCATGCAGGGCGCGCTAAGGGCCGGGTTGTGGCTGAGAATATCTGCCCCGCAAGCACCTCTTATTCTGTCTCAGAAGGAGGCTGCCTGCTTTCTTCCAGAGGGGTGGCAAATTTGCAGGAGTGAACCCTATTCAGCGTGACACATTTTCTGGGCGTTTGAACATATTGTGGAGTGAGTGTAATGAGTAGCACCAAAACACCCGTCCAGCTCCTTAACACACAGAAACATCAAGAATTTGAGGTTGGAGGAGTGAGAGGGGGCTAATAATCAAAAGGCCTTCTTTCTGTGGAGCAGTAATTACACGGGTGGGTTTTGATCTTTTGCTTGCTGGAGCAATGAATAAGGGAAGAAATGAAGACTGTTTCACTGTTTTGGAGTGATGTTGAGGGAAGATGATGCCTTTCAACTCAGCATCTTGTCAGCATCTGAAGTGTATCAGAAATTATAGTGAAGATCCAGTGTTTAGTGTAAGGAGAAGTTTGCTCCTATTCTTTTTTTTTTATGGCTAAACCCTTTTTGAAGGGATTGTTGGATATGGGGATAGTCACAAAAGAAAGGCTTTCAATTTGAATTTGTAAAGTTTGAAAAGATTGAAGCAAACAAGAGTAGATGCCCTTGACAAACCAGTGTGAAATATCTGGATATGAAAGTCATTTAATTATTTTGGCCTCTTAGGTTAAAGGAACCTTAAGTGATGAAATGCAGTCAAAGAAAGTCACACTGAAGAGAGACAAGTGGTGGCTAAGTTACTGTAAATAAATCTTGATGTGTTTGTGAGATAAGAAGCACATTTAACTGAGCATACGTTTCTCACAGAGATGAAGTATTCAGACACTTTACCACACGCATGCAAAATGTAAAAACTCTCCATAACTAGTGAAGTCCTGCATGAAAAAATTTCCAGTCTGAAACAAGAGACACTGCTTACTCCTTAACCCAATTCATTGATGACAGAATAAGGCAAAATATTATAATGATAAAATAAATCAAACATATTTCTGTATCATGTGGATGCTGCTCTACACTATACAACACGCCAGGGATACATTCACATGTCTCAATTTCTGACCATTTATTGCAACCCCAGTGGGATTTTTTCCATTTTAATTTGAGACTGTGTTATATATTCTTCTTTAGTAACTCAAACAAACCTGACTATAATAACATTGCAACCTACTTGTTTTTCAGATTTAAGTGATGTTTGACTGGAACAAAGGATTTGTGGTTATAAATCAGTCTGGATGAACACAGTTCTAAAGGAGACATCTGTGGTAAGGACGTGCTCCTTTTCCACAGGCAGAGAGAATCTGTCTGAGCATGTGCCGAGTGAGTTTCTTCACTTTAGCTTGTATTTCGGGCTCTCTTTTAAATTGTCTCCAAAAACCAACAGCACAACACTGCACTCATGAGCACCATGCACAGAGTTATATAGTCTACATTTAATATGCAAAAATAATCAAAACGAAGTTAACAGTTTTGTATAACATAAGAAATGTAATAAAATGCATCAAACTTGCACCAGAAACCAAGGTTGTGTTATTTGATTTAAAGGTAATAAAATACAGAATAATTCCATCGTGTTTTTAAAAAAATCAAAGGATAGCTGTAAGTAGAGTAATAAAACATTATAAATGTGTTAAAATGTTAGAAAAATAACAATTCATATAAAAATGTTGCATACATGAAACAGTGATCCAGTCACTCTACAGAAATCCTCTTTGTCGGAGGGTCACTTTGGGAATCTGGGAGCTGGAGTGGAGTGGCTGAATCTGGGCAGTCTGCAGACACCACAGGGACAGAGAGGCCCACCTGTGGGCCCTGCAGAAGTCCACTGCACCGGCACCAGTGAAGAATCCATGGGGCCAGGAGACAAGACGGTACATTTAGCTGCCGTGGAAGAGGAAGAAGAAGAAGAAGAGGAGGCAGCTGAAGAAAGGAGAGATTCCTGGGTGAGAAGGAGCTGACTGGGTCCAGAAATGAAAGGCCACCCTCCAGCAAGCAACAGCCGGGGGACTGGCCCTGTATTCACGCCCATCCCGACGCTTACCTCCCCCAGCAGCCGTCGCATCTCCTGCAGAGATGAACCCAGGAGGAGGATGTAGTTCCTGGCCAGAACCAGGGTGGATATCTTGGAGAGCCTTCGGCCTGGAGGAGCTCCAGGCTGATGGGACTGAGAAGAAGCAGAGGAAGGAGAGGAGGCGTAAGGCACCATGACCTCCCTCAGGGCATCCATGGCAATGTTCAAGTCCTGCATCCGCTTCCTCTCCCTGCTGTTGATCTTCCTCCTAAGTTCCTGCTGCTCCTCAGGGCTTAGTTCCCTCTGTGGTTTGACTGATCTCTGGCCATTCTGGAGGCCAAGCATGGGTCCAGTGTTCAGGCGGGAGCTCAGATTGAACCCTGATGGGTAGTGAGGTAAGTCCTGGACAGACCCAGGGCCACAAAGAGGAAGAGACTGCTCTTGGGCCCTGATTGCTGTGTTTGATAGCACGTTCATTCTCTGATCAGAGATAGTCAGATTTAAAATTACTCTAATCTGGCTGTGTGAGGAAAAACGTACTCAAATTTTAAAAATCCACAAATTGCAAAATCAATTCTTTGCTCCTCCTCCTGATGATCTCCCATTTGCTTGAAGAAAATTGCCAGCAGCCATCCAGCACAGTAGTGATTTTGCTTTTGGCTTCAGAGCTTTCTGGCTCCTCAAGTGTGTAAATGAGAGCTTCCTGAAGTGGCAGCTCGGTTATATCTCATTTCCACAGCTGCGTTAGGCGAGAATGACAGTTCACACAGTGGAGAAGTGAACTAAATGCTCCTCTCACATAGCCCCACCTCAGCTCAACTCCTCCCAAACACATATTATGTGCTCTTTAGAAACACACGTGCCAGTCCAATTTTGTGATCTTGAACAGATAAGAAACAAGAGGCAGATTGTGACAGACCACAAGCAGAATAACACAGAAAACTGATAGGATTAAGAACAACATAAGGAATAATAATGACAATAGGGTGTGTTGAAAGTGATCCAAACACAGTACAAAACACTGAAATGATTCAACTTTACTGTTGATCATGAAACAAAAGTAAAAAATTAAAAAAAAAATTAAAAAAAAGAATCACCCCTGAGAAACTTGTGGCTGAACAACTTGCACAATTTGACCTTTATTTTAATGTTACTACCCATGAAATCTTTTACACGCTTGTAAGATCAACATATGAGTTTAAATATCATTATTTAAATTTAAATGTTATGTGGACTTGGAAAAGTGAAAATTTTATAGCAATGCAGCTACCATGAAGCGCTCAATAGTACCTGATAGCTCGAGTAAAAGTGTTTTTACTTTGTCTTTGTGTTAATTGAATTGAAAGCGCTAAAGAACAACAGTGAAACAAGATTATGTGCTTAATGGAATGCAGCACTAAAGCCATTTAACAACTTGGAAACCATTAAAATCATCAGAACTTTGTGAAGTGACAGAGAGCAGGTATTAGCACCATTAAAATGGGTATTAATTGTGTCAGAGAACAGTTTTGGCAAACAGTGAATGGATCCATCATTGTGTGGGGGAAGTTAATTGATGGTTTTGAGGTGGAGGTTATTGTTGTTCAGTTCTGAGCAGCCTCGCTAACCAAATTGGCTGGCAGAGAACTGGGCACTGTTCCAGACAGGCAGACAACAGGCCAATTGACTCCAACCACAGGTGAAGCTGGCGTGGGGCACAGAGCAAGGCTGGAAACCTCAAATGTGCCATTCATGAGACACAAAAAGACCTCAGCATCACCCCAGCCGCACAGTGAGCCTGGCCGTCCTCTCTTTGCACTCCCTCCCCTCCTCCTCCTCCTTGTAAAGCCCATCTGAAGGGGAGAAAAGGAAGGCAGGGGGAAGAGGAGAAGGACAGCACCGTTACAAACAGAAAGCAAGTTGTTTACGATGAAAGCAGAAGGAGATGCAGAGGAGGAAGACCCTTTCTTTCTTCTCAGCCTGTCCTCTCTTGTCGCTCGAGAAGTGTAAGATGTGTGTGGAGGCGCTTCCCTTCCCCACCAGTGGTCCGGTGGCGTCCGGCTGGTGCTGTGATTGAAGCTGAATGGACGGCTGCAGACGGACAGGAAAGAGAGGGCTGCATGAAAAGGGCCAGGCGGATGGCCCTCGCACCTGCAGGAGAACAGAGTGCAGGCAGCCAGGATGAATGTGTGCGAGTGTGTGTGTGTGGATGTTTGTATGTGTGCCTGTGAGCTCAATTTGATTTCTAGTGCCTGACCAACAATGAGACGTGTAAAACTGAGCGGTGAATGAAAACCAGACGTGATGGTTTTGACTGCATTTTGGGATCGTTTCTGTGTCAAGAAGAAAAAAAGGACACCTGCAAGGAGCCACACATACAGAAGTCAGAATAGAGGAGAAAAGAAAGAAGCTGGTGTCCCCCAGAATAGAGCACCTCCCCCACTTTTTCTCCACCACTTACAAAGGAAAGAAAAGTGAGCTTGATTTGGCACTGCTGCCTAGCATATCCGCCTCCAGCTTCCAGCTCCTTTTGATGAGGCTGGACCAGGGCAGGAGCACCGGTGGCTTCAGGGCAGGGGGAAGACTAGTGTCTTTATGGTGGAAGGAGTACAGTCCATCTGGGAAAGACCATCCAAAAGGGAATCTGCACCTGGGAGCTAAATGCCTCGTCTGTTTGGAGCCATTTCCTGAGGCTGACAGACAGGAAGACACCTCAGCCAAACTCCTGGGTCGATTTATCCCCTGTTACAGGATAAACAGTGATACCACTAAGAAAAAGTTTATAAAATCCTATTTTATGATCAGACTCAAACATGCATTAGTTTATTTTTTTCTTCCTTTCCTGTTTCTTTTTAAGTTTTACAGTTCAATAGCTAAATTATTCAATGAATTAACTTGAGTTAAATATTGACCAGCACAAAACAATTAACCCTTGAACAACCTATTGTTTGCATTGCAAAGAAATCAAATTCTAATTAAGTAAAGCTGGTTTTATATTACTGAGTAATAATAATCTTTAAATATTCAGAAATTACTTTGAAAAGAAAAGAAATACAAAGCAACCGTTTTGCATCTGAGTGCATTTTGGCAAAATGACAAACCCACCTCACTGGATACAGAGACAGATTCACAAATGAAGTCAAGCCAGGCTGTTTGCTGCTTTGGACACAATCTCGACTGAATGGAGTCAATTTACATCAGGTGTCTGATTGGGCTCTTTTGTGTCACTTGTTGGTGGGTTGGTGTGTTTGCTGCCTCAGCTGGAGGACTTATCATGTTAGTAATGTCTGAACAAGGCTTTCCAATTCCCTAAATTGGCGCAATTACACAGCTATTTTGTGTGTCCTCAACTGTTTGCCACCCAAAGACTTGCTTGTGATGAAAATAAGCCTCTACATAAGAAATAATTTAGATTATTAACTAATTACAGGTCCATAAATCGCAAACCAGGACACAGAAAACACAGTCTTGATCAACAATTTTGGATTATTGTCTAGGATGTAATGAGTGTAATGTGTAAACCGGGGCTGGGATTTACCATAGTGTGTGCTGCTTGCTCATATCCAGCGTGCATAAATGGTTCAATATGTAATGGTATCACAACCCATGGTTTTAAATTGTAAGATAGCAATGCATCACTACGCTGTTGTTTTTTGTACCTGTCTAACTGTTTATTTTGTAAAATACTGACCTAACCCGGTGCATTGATTTTGACCCTCACTAAATCCTAACCCTAACCATTCACACGTGGGAGCACAGAAAGGTAAGGAATCACAACTGGGAAGGAAGTTAAAAACAGCAATGACTGTTGGAAAAAAGTTTTGCAGAGATGAGTCGTAAACCACAGACCTGTTATACAAAATGTTTATCAGATTAGCCTCTGCCTTCATCTATCCATTTGTTCCTCTAAGAGTTTACTTACAGTCAATTCAGTCAAAGAAAGATGTGAAAAATGGACATCATCTTATAGGAAATGTTTGAGATGCAGGATGAATAAAAATTTAAGCTGCAACCATGTCAGTAAAAGAAGTTCGGAAAACTTAGTAATTGTACAATATTTGAACATTCATTGTGAAATGTCAGTGAGTGTACAGTGTTGTTGTGGATCACCAGTAAAATGATCAATTGCATTCTATTGCTCTGCATTCAGCAGCACTGATGCTGTCTGCTGTTCACCACACACATCTATCACCACATATTTATGTAGATACAATTTAATACCTCGTGAATGCAGGTGAAGCAATATGCTAACACACTGTGTGTGTCAGCATCCATAAAAATGAAACGCAACTCTCCTGATGTGCTAATGATTTAATGATTTATGTCAAAATCTTCACACTGAGGACGATGCAACATTTAAGGGGAAAGGATTTATGTCATGTCCAGAATAGTGACAAATCTAATATTATCTGTTGTTATTTGCAAGATTTGCTCATGAGCTTTTAAAAAAAATCAATGGAAGTTTTGGTTCTGTTGTGTAAAATGAATTCTAATATAATTAAAGCTAGTGATATATCAAACCATTTCTTCAAAACAGCAAATATTTCAGCTAAATGCAACAAATCGCTCATATCTGAGTTGTGGGATGAACTTGTCATTGATCATTGTGATGTTGGATGTAACTCCAGTTCTGTAAGAGCTTGTAGCAAAATATTAGCAAAAATTATTCTTGAACTGATTTGTTATGGAGTTACACTCACAAAACTAAATAAAAACAATGCACGTCTTAAAGTTTCCTGATGTTTTAAAAGAGTTAAAAACCAACTTTTGTTGGCAAACCCTAAAGCGTCATATGGAAATCTTTATTATAGCATATGAAGAGAATCTATCAATGCTTTGACTTTCCATCATTATGCTAATACATAAGGCTAAATTACCAGATGGTAAAGTTGGCTAACTGCCCCAAGGCCCTTCAATAGGAGAGAAGCACGGTATGCAAATATGATTATGATGTGTGGGCTGTTTTGTGCACTGTACTTGATAGGTACTTAAGCAGAGAGGTCAGGGGCCAGCAGCTCATTTTTTGCCCCAAAGCCCCTTGGTGAATTAATCCTGCTTGGACATCATAGTTTATCATTTCCTTTTCTTCCTGGACCAAGAAATTGTCCAAACCAAATTGAGTCTGCTGCGATTCTTCGCTGAGGGTAAATGAAGAGAGCAGTCAATGGCTTGAGACAGCGTACCAGCCATGTTTGGAAGTATTTCCAATTTTGTCAACAAGAAAAGTTCTAATCCATTTTTGAAAGAGCAGTGAGTTTGAACCGTTAAATGAGGAGGTGCACCTGCTGCAGGCTTTTACATCCCAAACTGTCTACTGTTTATGATGTGCAAAGAGAGTGTAATGAGAAATTAACAGTTGCCAGTGACTGATTTACTCAATGTGTCAAACAGGTGCAGCAGCAACAATGGAAATATAACAGAGCAGGACTTTTCAGAGGGAAAAAGCTGCTCTGCATCAAAGCAAAGACGGAGGACACACTCGTCTATTCGCCCCAACTCCTGCTCTGTGAGGCCTAGCCAAAGACATGAGAAGATTACAAGCTGTTAATAAGGTGGAACCAATCGGCTGAAGGTCTGCTTTTGTCCTTCCCAGCATGCTTTGTGAGCACTGGCCTGGGATAGTCGGCATTTGGTGCTGATCATAGTGTGGCAGGGATAATGACGGTGGGAGGGGTGTAAGGTTTTAGCCCTTGGGCCCTTTGTGAAAGAGAGCCTAAATGCCTCACTTTCAATAGCTGCACACGCTCAGTTGGTCACGGTTGTTTAAATACAGATGGGCATTTGCCATATTCATATTTCATGTTGCTAACAGCTCCACTGGCATTTCAGTTATTCTGCATTTTGCTTTTTTACCCCCCTAAAAACTTTATTTCTAAAGTATCTTGATATTTTCATCATTTTTCAGAAGATTTTTCATGTTTTTTATCATCAAGGTTATAACATTCAAGCCAAAGCGCTTTAACCTTTCATTTAAAATTACCCCAAACACAACGCGATTCAGTGATTGTCTATTGTTACAGCAGATGTTCCTCTCTGAAACAATGCCACCAGGGATTTGCTGGGTGTCTGCTATTAACAGAGTGTTGGTTAACCCGTCCCCCTGCAAAGTATCCTTAAAACCCCTTTCCTATTTAAAGGTGACAATGATGGATTCACAGATACTAAAGTTCCACAGGAATCCTTGTCCAAAGTCAAACACAGAGCTTCTCCTTCTTCTCACCAAATGATTGAAGGCAGGGGGGCAACAGTTAAAGTCTAAATGCTGGAGGGGGTTGGGTTGATCTGTTTCTTTTTGGGTTTTATTGGTGGTACAAGGCCAAGGGTGGGTTTTCAGGGGTTATCCCTGTCTGTATGGAGGGCGGTGCTGAGAGAGCAAAGTCACTGTTAAAGTGAAAGCTGATAGCAGTATGATGGATGAGGATACATGTCTCAGAAATTAGACTTCCTGAAGTAAAGCAACAAAAAGGGGGGAGGCAGTGAACTGAATGACACAAAAAAAAAAGGTTAAGACAAAACACACCAAATTCTATAGTGGCTGGGTTGAAATGTTATATTTGATAAGGCAAAAAGTTGACTACAAACTCTGGAAAACCTTTTTCTTTTACTTTACTATACAGTCATTTAGCAGATGCTGTTATCCAAAGTGACTCACAATTGAGTATACCAGTGATGCCAAACTGGAGGCAAGGAGAGTTAAGTGTCTTGCCCAAGGACACAACAACAGTTGACTGGGGTGGGAGCAGGATTTGAACTGCCAACCTTCAGGTCATTGGACAAACTGACTTTTAGCCGTCATTATGCAGGATTCAAAATAATCGGGATACGGAAAAGCCATTAGAAACACAGCATGTTGTACATGTGGTTACAGGCTGGTTGGGATGGTCCCTGGAATCCTTTCTGACACGTTTCATGCTCGGCCAGCTGGGACCACGAGGCTGGACCAGGACACGGTGCAGGGATCACATCTCCCAGCTGACCTGAGCTGCGCAAAGGGAATCCTACAAATAAAAAAGGTACCATTTGCTTCGATTACCCCTGTGAGCTGCTGTGACTTTAAAAGAAACGGAAACGGATGACCTAATGGATGGATCACTGGCTCAATGGACACTTTTTTTTCCCACAGTAAACAGTCTCAAGTTTGTCACAATTCCTGCTTTTTCTCACATACAGACTCACCAAACAGCCAAACTGAAAAGGTTACCAGGATTTTCTAATGCCAGGAAACAGTTTAAAACATCATTTGGATTCTAAATGACTTAGCAAATCACACTGGCAGATGGATGCTGTGGATGTAAGATGATTCTTTCAGGCATTGATGGACACATCTGTCAACCTGCACCCTGTACCACACACACAAACACACACAACTACCTCCCCTCCTCCTCACTGAGACGGCATCCTCTTTGCCTTACAACCTCCTCCTCCTCCTCAGCTCATTCATCTCCTACAGCGCTCCGGCTCTTCACAGACCCTCAGCACATTAAAATCCCCACTAGGACCTGAAAGATCAGACTAAAGCAGCCCCTCTCCTTCTCTTTTAGGCCTACACTTGGATCAGACTGCAGAGTGTTTATCACAGATGTTGGCCTCCCACTGAGATACTGAGAGAGTGGCTCCCTGTTTTTTCGCCTTTTAAGTAAATGGTTAAATATACATGTAGTTTATTTCTGTTCAGTTTACTCGTGAATCAGATGACAGACACTCTTGAGTGTGGAGCTAATTTGATTTATGAAACAGGGAACCCCAGGGAAGCAACAACTCGGAGAGCTGACATATGTTACAGCGCAACACGATAGCAGGCTTCAGCAACTTGACAAATTGGGGTTGGACTTATTAAAGCATCGCACAGTGGCTTGACTGCTGGGAAGGCAGAAATCGTTACAAAAATCTTCACACCAAAGGAGGGGATTTTCTAGTTTGTTTGTTTGTGATCATTTGAGGAAAATTCTATGCTGAATAAAATCTGATGGACAAATATTTGAGTTGTTCATCAAAGACATTCTCCTTGCAGGAAAAGGATGTTGCAAGATGTGAAAAAAACAAAACATTTGTCATTTTTCAAATGTCTTGTTCTGTTTTTTTAAAATCTCAAACCACTTTTGTTTCAAAGAAAAGAGAGTACTTTAAGAAGGCTATGTTCTTTAATCTCAATAGCATCATTAATCACCTATGTTTATTTCCAAATAATGCAATTTTATACAAATGTTTCGTTGCGCACAGTAAGTTAAAGTATCTTGTTTTTACCATTATTCTTCAATTTGCTTGTGTTTAAGAACTGTGAATACCGAAGCTCTCCATGTTAAATGCTTTTCTACATTCAAGTTGTGGGAAAAAATAAATCCAAGAATCTTTTTAGTTTAAAACAGCACCATGTTTCCTTTTAAAGAGAAACAAAGACTTTTAAAAGTAGGCTACCAAAAAATATATCCAGCACAAAAATGATCTAATTTCAAGGTAGATAAAGGCTTGAGAACCTTTTAAGAATATTAACTTATTAATATTTTGGGACTTTAACACTGAGGGAAGTCTGGGCTTCCCTGCTCAAGCTGCTGCCCCCGCGACCCGACCCCGGATAAGCGGAAGAGGACGGTACGGTACGGTACGGTACGACTTTAACACTATTGTAGAAGCAGGATTGTTTGATATTTAAACATCTAAAGGAGCAACAGCATCATGAGCAAGTAAAGTAACTCTTCTGTTTTTTGTCAGTTTCAGAGCTCTACTGTTGGTTGTTGTGGGAACCAGTCCAGCCATGCACATATGCATATATTTTCTGCAGTGTGGAGTGTTTGAGCAGCAGGACATCCAGATTGTCCTCGGATAAAAAGCACCTTATGACTTAAATTACCGTAATGGTCATCATCTTCTTTGCTTTGTACTTAAGTCTCCTGTATTATGTTGTTGCCGTCAGGCTACTTTTGGTAAGGTTGAGACATTACACCTATAGTGACTATGGTAACCATATCAGCAAAGAATAAGATTCAATTTGAGAAAGATGTCATGGCTTTCTTGAATTTGTTTGCGAAAAAAAGATCTCAGAATAGATTTAACCCCTTTTAGAAAACTGCAAAGCACCAAGTGTGTGTTATTTTGCTCACCTGAAACCTATCAGGAGGATTCTCTTGGTCCAAATGTCCCAGCTTCAGGCAAAGCCAACGCAGGGGAACTGACATGAGTGTGACATGGTCCGGACACCATATGGGATGTAGAACTCATAGTATATCATGCTGCTGACACATACACAAAGAGAACTGATTAAACTGGTGTTTATAATGTTCTAACACGTGCCTATAAATGCATCACAAGTTTTGGAAATGAATTAATTTTTAAACTCAGTCACTGGAAAGACTCAAGTGCATCTGATGCTGATTCACTTTGATGACTGAAGCGAGGATACTGCAAGTTGAAGATGTGTCAGCTTCAGCAGAAAATTAGCTTCTCTCTGCTCTCAACAGCTTTCTCTGATTTCCAAACCATTTTCTATCCAGGTCTTGTGACTATGTTTAAGATTTCCTTTGATTGGAATAATATGTAAAGGCATCAATTTCAAATGATCAGATCATCAGCTCAGCTCTCAGCGGCCCAACACACAGAACGATGACGGTAATGAGAACTCATTTTCTCTCTAAATTTGATGCTAATGTATATATTTCTTAGAATTGGGGACAGGTGTGCACACCACGCCATGACATTCTCCTGAATGGCGTTTAGGAGTCCCCTCATCTTGGAATCATTCAAAGTGCTGTCCACACACCAGACAACTGGCCCCTACTGGCCCCCATCACACTCCCTTCTGAGACCTCTGTGTTTCTGCGGTGACTGATTCATGTCCCAGTCCTGTTCTCCTCAGCTTCACTTTGATGTTTAATCCCATCCTGACTGTGTCCTCCTTCAGTCCGTGGAGCCGCTCGGCCGGTCATGAATATCCAAAGGTCTGCTTACTTGACAGGATTATCCCTCTTTTCAAAGCCACTGGGGACGATTCTTCAGCAACAAAAAACACACTCAATGGATCTTCTGCTCCCTTGCTTTGTTTCTTTCGTTTTCCTTCACTCTCTCTCTCTTTCTCCCTTCTGTCTTTGTCCCTCTAGGCTTTTACTAAACGCATTGATCCACCCAATCGAAGAGTTCATCTGCTGCTCTTCGTAGATTATCAGATACACCCACAAACATGAACACAAGCACCACTCAGGGCTTATTAAGTATTTAGCCGTGAGTTACATAAACCTCCTGATATACTTATGAATGCTCCGAGTTCCAGCACTTCTGAATTTTGCCTCTGGTATGCAAAGGTGTTGGAGTTGAGACTGCAATTATGTCAAAGTTCTCCTTGTTTAAAAAGGTTCAGAACCTCAGTGAACTGATTTGAAAGAAATCCCCTTTTTTTAAAGACCTCAGCTGTTGTACTACCCAGTTTGAAACTATCAGAGAAAATATCTGGTGACTCTTGCGTTTACTTTGACTTTTATTTAGGACATTTAAAAAACATGTGTAAAAATTTAGCAAATCATTTTTGCAATATATTTAAAACATGTTCTGGTACTGAGGATATTAAATGATGAAGTGTTACGTTGTTCCATCTTCAAAATTCTCTGCCCATCCCCGATTGGAGAGAGGACAGGATGGCTGGCAGGCCAGTCCAGTCCCTGTCTTTCCTCAGTCATACCTCTGTAATATGTGCAGGACATGCTTTTGCATTTTATTGCTCAAAAATATATGGAATACCCTGGAAAAAAACAATTTTGGAGGCAGTATATGTTGTTCTAAAATCTTACTGAACTTTTCTGCATTAATGCCGCCACCACAGAAGTGTAAATGAGCTTTGTAAAGAAGATTGCAACAACCCCATACCATCACAGAGCATGGCTGTTGGACTTGTGTTGATGATAACATCTGGATCTGGATGGTTCTTCATCACTTTGAACTGAAGCATGAAGTGTCCAATTCTTTGAAAGAAAGATCTGGAATATATAATGGTCTAACCACCAGAAAAGACTGAGTAAAGGTCCATCCCATGCTTCTCAGCCTGGAGTCATTGATGCATCCTCTGTACAATGTTTACATAAGGCTTCTTATTTTCTACAGTAAGGTTTTAAGGATCATTGTGAATGTAACTCTGTATTATAATACTTGACAAATATTTCCCCCAGTAATACCTTGCCTATGACATTATATTAGCTGTTGACTGTAAACTATATGCAGTTCATCTTAGGGATCAAAGCTCATCGGTGTCCAACTTAAACTTGTGCTCTTGCTCTTTATGCACTCAAACTCCACCAGATTGCATTAATATCCTGTATCCTAAAGAGTGAAACATGCACATCCCTTAAAACATTTCTTTGAGGATAATTTATTTGAAATATTTCAGTGATTTTCTCACAAACATATTAACAAACTGGAGATCCTTTGTCCACACCGGCCTCTCAAAAAGTCAGCCTCACATGGATGCTGCTTCATCAAATCATGGATGCATTCACCTGTTGGTGTAACAGGTCTGAAATGCAAAAAAATAGATATATGTATTACCAAAAGAAATGAGGCTGATGACACAAAACATGTACTATCTTGAGTTTTTACCATCTACAATGAAATAAACAATTATTTATTTATTTTTTTTATTGTTAATTTTCCTCCCAACTTTTCTCATTTGGGTGAAAACATAGATTGACATGTAGATTAGCCATGCAGGAGCATGATATTTTTCACTCAGAATTGTTTCTGTCAAACAAGTCTGAGGAACAGGGAAAAAACTAATGGTAAGCAACCACTTGTTGCTTATATATCTCATAGAGTCTGTATTTCCCTGTGCGCTACACTCCATCAGAGTTTTAACGCCGATACAAAGTAAGCAGATGAGGCTGTTTCAGTAAACACCAGTCCCATGGGAAAGAGTGACCTCTGAGGTTTCGTATTCACCTTAGAGCTCTATCTATTCCCTTGTAAGAGTTAAATCCTCCCGTTGTCTCCGACAGCTTCTCTGTTTGTTTATCTTCTCTCTCTTATTCTTCCTTTTCTCCATAATAGAGTCTGTTTCTCTTTCTGTTATTCCGCCACCTTTGATGCATCCCACCAATGTTTAATCCCTTCAGCTAACACAACATGATGCGCAGAGCTGAAAGGGTGTACATCTGTGCAGTGTTTTCAGGAAGGTTTAAATCCAGTTACAACAGTGTAAGACTGATGGCTCCCCTTCTGTCCAAAGTTATGAATATTTAAACTGTCACTGAATCAACCTCAGACTCTCAGCACCGGTGGGTAAGTCAGCCTGCCACCAACAGTGGATAAGGAGCTGTTTATTCAAATCCAGTCACAGGGATGAGAAGCCCAGCTGCTACTGGCCACAGGCAGGGCTGAAAAGATGCTGCTCAGCCAGCTTCTCTTTTAACTATAGCGGCAAGTTTATCAGGAATGTTGTGGGAAAATTCTTGCCATATCTCAGTTTCCAAAACATTTTAAACAATAGATATTTCTAGAAGGATTACGGATAAGTTATACATCTAAAACAAAACAAAAAAAATAATCCTGCAGGAATTCTGACTTCTTTCTTTTTTTCAAAAAAGAAAAAGGAAATTGCTAAATACTGAATAATTTGTGTGCCAGGTGGCAATAAACCATGTGTAAGCATATGTTTGGCTGGAGGCTGAATCCCTTTGAACTGAACCATTTGAAAATCTGAGACGCCTGAGAAAGAGGAGTCCACATGAGTCTTCCATTTTTGTTAACTTGCTGAAAATAAATTATGTTTGAGATGTTTATGGGGAAAATGTGATCTTGAATCATTTATAATTTCAGTCAATGGAAGCAAAATAAAAAGGTTGAAAATTATTATTTTATGTATTTTAAATGCTTATATAGCCACATTGTGTTAAGTCTTCATGAGAATCTAACTGAATCAGTCGAATTAAAGGAGGTCAAATACCATAATTCTTTCTGAAATGCAGTGAATTTAAAGTATTAAGTGGCAGAAAAATGTGAAAAATTAGCACTGTACTGCTACTAAAAATGAAGCATATATAAAATAATTCATACTTAGTTACTTTTCATCACTGGAGATGGAGCAGTGACTTGCGTAGGTTATGTTTTAGCCATTAAACTGTTTTGTCGATCCATAATCTCTCCCATATTTTAAGATGTTGCAATTTGACTTTTTACTCATTTAAATGCAGTCACATTGCTCCCTGTTGTTTCCTCCAGACTTCCACTTCCACTTCCACTGCTTTGTAAAGAACACCGAAGGCTTGTGGTGAATCATCATCGCACTAGGCTTTATTTTTCCTTTACTGTCACGGGATGCAGTTTGCTAAAAAGTTAAAACTTTCTGAGTTATTTATGGTAAGAGCAGCAGGTAAGTTTAATTTCAAAAACAATGTTGTCTTGTGGGAGAGAAAGTGTTAATTATTTTCCAAATGTAATTTACTTTTGAAACACAATACTTTGCCACCAATGTTAACTACATTTAGCAGTGGCAAATGAGGTTCAGGGGGTGCTGGTGTTTAGACATATGAGAGAAGGCAGATGTGTCCCAGACAAATAATCTTCCAGCTTGTACATTGATTATTATAAAAGGTTTTTTTTTCTTTGTCAAAATCAGGGATAAGGCGTAGTCTACAAACTGAACAATAACCCAACTTTCCCTATACATTTTGTGCACTTTTTTTTTTAACTAAGTGGATTTTTAGTATTTGCTCTCTTACATGCAGCCACAAGTTTACAAAGAGGGCCAACAATAAAAGGAATAAAACATTCAGGGTTTGAATGTGAATTTGTTGATCACAACTGCACCAAACTGCTGTTTTTTTCTGTAATTTGGCATTCAGTTGCTGTTTCTACACATGCAAAACGCTTGTTTCATCTTTTAGCAATTTTATTTATATTGTAGCCTACAATCAACAGATATTTTTGCACGTGTGCTTAAAAATTTAAATATTTAATTGAAGAGAAACTGTAGAAATTCCTTATAATTACGTTGAGAAAACCGTGCAATGGTCAATAGAAACTTTTTCTTTAAACTAACCTAATCTGGTAATCTCAATTTAGTTTTTAAAGATGACAAAATCATGTAATAGCGCGGGGAGACTATTCAGTTAATACATTCAATGTAACAAGTTAAAGTCTGCTGTCTCCCTGTTAAAATGTCATAGCAGACAAAAGAAGAGCAGGGCAGTTTGAGCATTTGCTTTTTGTGGTATTTCAAGTCAAAATGTTTAATGAGAAAAAAAGCAATAAATTAGCGGGAACAAGAAACAATGGCGTCCAGTCAGACAGGTGTTTTCTTTAATGTTGATTTCAGCAGGTTTTTGGAAACGTAGCCTATCATACAGTTAGTCATAAGAGATTCTGAATGGTTTCACTTTTTCTAACTTTCCATACGCCCGAGACTTTACAGAAACATTTCTTGTAGCTCGCTCAGTATTTTTGTTACGTTGCACTAAATGACCTCTTCTTTTTCGAAACGTCCTACAAAATCGTGAAGGTCTTTGAATAATTCAATTCCGGTAATGAGAAGAATAAACAAATGCATGTATGAATATTCAGATTTAGTTCCTATCGTTCCAGCTTCAAAAGCCTTTGGAAAATATTGCAACAGCATGCACAATCTGCTGTGCAGCTGCTGTATCTTCCGAAAGTAGATCGGTCTTTGCTAATCACGGCCTCTCTCTGCCAACACAGCTTTGGTGCGGTCAGTTTCTAAAGAGCAAAAACTTGGTTGAAACTGGGGGGGAAGGAACACTTTCTCTCTGTGTAATTAAATGATGTGAGATTGGATTAGATTGGGATAGATCAAAAGATACATTCGGTTTTTAGGTAGAAATGTTTGAGCTGGACCGACAGGTGTCTGTAAGTCATCACCGTTTGGCGCGTGACTTTTTCAGAGGCCACTTTGTGCAAACACGAACTCTGAGCAAATAGGAGGCTAATATGAAAATGAGTTGAATAAGAGGAACAACTTTTCACTTTTTAAGTTTAAAATACATCTTTTATAGCGTAGCAGTATTTATAAATGTGAAATTGTGATGTGAAGGCAGTTTTTATGTTTGAAAGTCAAAATAAGCAACTGTCCTAAAACAAGGAATCCAAGTTGCTTTTACATTTACTAACCATCAAATGTCAGTCTCTTTCCACTTTTCTGTTAGTTTTAATCCTTATGATAATATTTCGGGTTTGTTTTTATTGTTAAAAGCAAAAAATAAATAAAATGAAATAACCAAAAAGCAAAAACATACATTTGTTCCTCATCCGCTCAGTAATTCTGTATAGAGTCTTCTGAGATGATCTGATGTCCATTGACCTTCCCTGCTAATATATATAAATGAAGTTTTAGCTTGTTTCCACATTAAATAATACATAAAAATAAGTTTTAAAAAAAACACAATATGACAGTTTTTCTTTTTCATTTTCAATTAATTGACTTTATTTTACACTTCAAACCCCAATACAACAGAGATTTTTTTTAATTCCCTCCCCAAATTAAGTAAATAAATATTTAAATTTTTTCTTTTTTTAATTAAAAAAATAAAAACATGGTCATTGTTCGCGTCTGGCAATGAATAACAACTTAACAGGGAGGAAAACAAGCAGAGAAGCATTAAAAAGAAAGAGATGGAATAAATCAAGCAGGTGCAACATGTGTGGAACAATGGAATCTTCCCGCAGAGTAACGAGACTCTAATATATAATATCTCACTATTTAAACAGAATATTCTATCTACATATTTACACTCTAAATTTGTAGCTTTTTTTCAAGTTGGGAACTTTTTTCAGTTGGCCCATATAACGGGAAAAACAACTAAACATGACATAAGGGGGACAAAGCAGATGTTGGAGCTACAAAGAATTTAATCTGCTATTTTTGTGCTTTAGGAGCTCTGTGAAAAAAGACCTACAATAGAGGTTAATTATCAAAAAACACTATGTTAGTTGCAAAACCTGAAAGTCCCAGAAAGGAAAATCAATGTGTTGGTTTTTGCTTGCTCCGTCGACGCGACGGATACAGCAATAAAGATAAATAAAAGCGTCATGATGCGAGGGAGACAGTCCTGTACAACCCCCCCACAAAGTTTTACTGATTTTAGAGTCATTTGGAGTCGCCGGCCAGTCTGGGCATGGCGACGGCGCTCATGCTGGACACATGTGGAGGCGGGACTTGGCACATGCTACACGGACAAGGCATCCCTGTGCCAACGCCCCAGTGCTGGAAACTGCTGCCCAGGGGGCCTGGAGCGGCAGTTGGCGCTTTGAGAAGTCCGTGATGGGGTCTGACTGAAGTGACGGCAGAGATTCCGGGCGCAGACAGAGAAGCGCTGGAGACAGCCGCCGGCGGGAGGAGAGGATGATGCACCGCCGGGTGTGAGGGGTGGGGAGCTGCCGGGTGTCCCGGCACTGGCCCCGCGTGTGTCATAGTCCCACATGCTGATGGGTGGAAGCCGCCATGGTGGCCGCTGCTGCCGTAGATTTCGCTCACCAACCGCTTCATCTCCTCCAGTGAGTTGCTCAGCATCAGGATGTAGTTTCTCGCCAGCAGCAGGGTGGCGATTTTGGAGAGTTTACGCACAGACGGTCCGTGCGCGTAAGGCATAACCTCCCGCAGCCCGTCCATGGCCACGTTGAGGTCGTGCATTCTTTTTCTCTCACGGCTGTTGATCTTGAGGCGGATTGACTGAAGCTCGTTCTCTGACAGGAGTTTACGGTCTTTCTTTGATGCCATTCGGAGGGCGAGGGCTTCTTCAGCTGAGAGAGTTGGTACACGCAGGCCGGGGATGTCTGAAGGAGAGTCGCTCTGTGTGGATGACACGGCGCCGGAAAAGCCGTGAACGGACTTCTTCAGAGTAGACAGGAAGATGTCGTCCACCTCTGGAGAAGAGGGTCTGCTTGACACGCGGCTTGTATCTGAGTCCATGGTCCTGATGTTCTGAAAAAAAAAGAGAAAAGAAACAATGTTAGGCATCTGAAATGCAAAATCCCTCCTGCTTTCGCAGAAAACTTATTTATTCTATTTCTGAAACTAAAATTAATTTAGTTTTCGTCAATCGAACAAATCCTTGCAAAATATGAAAAAGATTTCTCTTTGTAACTTTGTTTTCCTCTCCTCTCTTACACCGACTATTAACATCATACTAATCGTAAAAGTTATCACACTGAGCTTTGCTTTACTCTCCCTGACTTGCTTCTTTTTTTTCTTTTTTTTTTTAAAAATCTAATCAGTGTAAAATAAGTCAGCAGAATGCTTAAAAACAAACAGTAAACACTCACCGAGTTTTTTTCCAAGCGCAATGATGAGAAAACCTTAAAAGTCAAATCCACTTGTTACTCCATATCGCATCTGACAGCCCATTTGGCACGCCTGCGAGCGGCCGCAGGGTTTTATAGTGGGCTGGAGCGCACAGAGGCCGGGTCACCAGGACAACGCAGTTTCTGTCCCGGCTGCCTCCCTGCGACCAATCAGCGTCGTGCATGGGGGGAAGGAGGGAGAGGGAAGGAGGAGGGTGACAGAGGGTCCTCCATCCTGATGTAATTACCAACACACAGCATCACTATTAAGTGAAATCAGACACACTCCCTCCTGCATATGGCCCCGTCTTGTGAAAACGTTGGCCCGCAAATGGATGGATTTTATTATAATAACTTTTAGACTTTTTATGACTGAAAAACCATTTTTTGAAAATTGGGAAACTCTGTCCTTTTTTTTAATTATTCCTTTTTCGTTTTCTTTCTTTCTGATTTACGTACATCATAATACATTTATTTGAATGTATTTTCATGATTAAACAAACTTTTTTTTGTTTTGGAAAAATTAAATGTCTTTAGTCATTTTAAATTCAATTAATTCATATTTTACATAACTTAATAGATTTAAAAAGCATTTTTCTCTTTTTTATTTATTTCAATTTAAATTAATTTTGTAGAAAATTGATCCCTTGAAATGATCTAGCCTCTTCAGAGAATAACCAACCGAAGCTTTAAAGGATTACAATATGTTACCAGCTTGCAATGTTGGGGTTAATGTGCTGTTTTCCGTTTTTCCCCCGTTGTCAGTCAGCAGCTGCCGTTGAAGTGCATCTTTAACGTTAATTAATGAAGTGTGTAAATTTGTCTTCAACGGTTATGATCCGTAATATTTCAATTAGTCTGCTGTGAGCGATAGCAGTGTGGCCTACTGCTGGCGCTCAGACAGCCCCTGACTGACATAAGGGCCCAAACCGATGATTTGCTCTCAGACATAACTGAAACTGACAGCAGCATTGTCCCCAAATACGACAAGTATTGTGCAGTCGGACGCAATCAGCGCTAATTGCCTCGACAAGTTTATCTGTTTTCTTATGGCTGTGGTGGGAATAGAAGTATATATTAAAGACAAGATTTTTTGGGGAAAGGCTGTGATTGTAACAGCTTATTCACCTCCATGTTGGCTACTATAGGCCTATTATTTATCTTTGTTTCTTTTTTTTATGTTAATTTCCACGTTCACTATAAAATTGATTTTTCTAGTTTAATTCTAGTGGAAGTTTTTATGCCTTTTAAAGGGGATAAAAAATCACTAAAACAGAACTATTTCTTTGTTTGTTTTTGTGTAGTCCTAAGAATTAATGCACCACTAACGGGGGGAAAAAATCATCTTGTAAACACCTCACAACTAGCCTATTCTTAGATAAAAGGTGTTGTTTCCATTTTCTTCTGAAGTTAGTATTGTTGTTCTGTTGCCTGGTTATTTGCAGTTTAAGAAAATAACCTAATAAGACTGGCGCACTGATTCAGAATATTGCTTGAAAGTTCACCGGAACTAATTTTTTTTCCGGCTGTTTAACACACATGTGAATAAAAAACTAATGCTTTCTTTTTTCTTGGGGGGGGGGGGGGGGGGGGGGGGGGGGGGGGGGGGGGGGGGGGGGGAGGGGGGGGGGGGGG
>JBBBVU010000013.1:7049182-7059353 GCA_037177055.1 Atherinosoma microstoma
AGAGGAGGCTTTTGTTTGCAGCCCAGTGAACAGCATAGGGTGGCATGGTCTGGAATGTGACATTATTGTTTTTTTTTATAGAGACTGGGTCAAAATGGAGCACACTGAGGCAGTAATTAAGAGAGAGATTTTGTTTGTGTGTACATGTAATGCATGGGTGCCAGATGTAGACAAGATGGTCCAACAGCTAAGGCTCATATGTTTTAAGTTTACACTTTTTGTTTTCTTAAAAATGCCTGTTGCTTTGTAATGATGGCTGAAAATGACCTCAAACCAAGTGTAATGCTTATTTCTACACGGTAACTGGAATTAACCCACTTAGATTTTGGTTCGTTATGAACCAACCAGATCCCTCAGGTCATCAGGGTCAAGTCTACTTTCAGTTCCCAGAGTCAGAACTAACTAACCATAGTCAGTACTAAGTTTTTTTGCTCCTCACATGTGAAACAAACTCCCAGAAACCTGCATATCTGCTGAAACTCTCAGCAGTTTCAAATCAGGGTTAAAAACTTTTCTATTTGCAACCTTTTATGAAAACAAGTGATATATCCTATTTTTCTCTGAGGGTTTCTTTCTTTTGTGTTTATCATTTTGCTATTTCACTCCAATTCTTCCTAATGCTTTTTGCACCCCGCTGTAATGTTTGTAATGTTTTTATGTAAAGCACCTGGAATTGTTGTGTACATGAAATGTGCTATACAAATAAACTTGCCTTGCCTAGATTACATTTTTAAAAAGAATATTAACTCCTGAAGGGAAATTATTACAATAGAAAAACAAACAAAAATTCAATAGATAGGTCATTTGAAAAAATTAGCATTCAGAAATAAAAGTCATATTTATAATGTTAGACAGTCGTAAACAATATCAGTTGATCACTTTGAACTAATGGTGCCAGATGCAAACTCACACATACACACACACTATTTTCCACTATCCGCTAAGAGTTAACAAGTCAACACCTGATTCTAATCTGGCAGCACCTGCAGTGTGTGCATTCGTGTATGTGTGCGCCTGCATGGATGCATGTGTGTGCGGGTTTAACAGGCAGGTGGTAATGAGGCAGACTGTGCCGTGCTGGCTTCTATAATGAGGAGACAGGCAGCGATGGGCAGGGCCAGTGCCACTAATGGGCCCCTATAGCCTCTAATAAGCAGTAATTATAGTGTGTGTTTACCAAGTGACTCCAAAACAGTTGAAAATCGTTAGCTTCACACATAACTACTCCACTGCCAACCCTCCCACCCAGGAATACCAAGTAACAAAACTGGAGGGTGTCTTGTGTGTTGGAATTAGCTCATAACATTGGAGGCAGACGAGGTGTTGTAAAGCTTCTGCTGTTTTTCCACTTAATATTTTAGTGTTAGACACATATACATATTTAAGGATTGCATATTAATACAGTTACAATATCTTTTTTATATCATATATCTCTATTTATAAGCTTAATTTAGGGGGTAAAAGAGTGAAGATGTGAATATAGCATGGACAGTCACTCCCCTGCTATTCTAGGTGTAAATTGACCTCCTTTGTGCCTTGCTCTGGCAGCAGTAGGTCCAGTTACAGTTGCATGGAAGTAGGGTATATATATGATTCACTACTGTGCATTTTAGAGCATTCAGCTGGAGGTAAACTGGTGTCCTTTGCTTAAAAACCTTCTGCAATGAAAGGGCCCACATTGCTCTGGTTTTCCCAAGGGTTTGGTTCACTGCTGGAAAGACTGCTAGCTCTGTTTTTTTATTGTTATTTTTAGTTCCGTCTGTATTGGACTGAGATCCTTGCACTCTTGCATGACCAGCAGTGGTTTCCTAAGGTTTGATGTCACACATTTGAGTTATGTTTGGCTTCCGTGTTATTTTTTAAAAAAGTGAACAAGTCGGCATGCGGGAATGAAATACAGCAGATTTCCTTCCTTCTTTCTGCTGAAATCTACTGTCTGTCCTCTGTTGTCTGACACATCAGATATCTACTGAGACTGCACTGGCATTTCACACACACCTGCATCACAGCCTGTCATTTTGATTTGTTGTGACATTTTCAGACTCTGTCTCTCCCCTTTGGATGCACTCTGACCTCCATCCAACCTCCGCATGACCCTCTGAAGACACTCTGCATTTCGGGGAAGCCCTTTCAGTGACCTCATCCATCACATCAGCAGCCATGAAACAGGTTCACCCTCTTTCTGAGGCTGCGGCTGCATTGTGTTCCGTCTCCTTCTTTACATTGACATAACACTCTTTCTCTTGTTCCACTTGTCTTATTTCAATCATCCCACCCTCCAGGCTCACTGTGATTTGCGTACACATGTCAACTTGACAAATCACACCATGTAACTACATCTTGCTGCTGAGGAAATTCAAAATAATTGATAGTAAGTTCCTTTATCTGTGCCTGACATTCACTTACTGAGCCCTTCAGCTTCCCACAGCTTCTCCATATTATCTTGAGTGATCTCAGTGTTTTCTTCTATTCTGGCTGAGGCGTTGTCAGATTTTTTACTTCTGGAATGCAGCCGATAGCAGCATCTCCATGCTGGGGCACACCTCACCTGAAGGCACTAAATAAAGGCCACATTTCTTACATTAAAAGCAAATGTTGGAACTAGACTGATTGTATTCAAACTGTCTGATCTAAATTATTTGCTGACTGAATAATTGTTTTTGAGATGAACTTAAAAAGTTCAGAAAATGTACCCTTAAAAGGAACAAAACCACACCTGAGTGGTTTTATTTTAAAGAAATTCTCAGGGAGCCTTTTTTTTTTTTTTTACCTGATTTTTACTCTGATTTTATTAATTTACCAAAAATCATAAACTAGGTAAATGTGAGTGGTGTGTAACATATAGCTACCTAAATACCGGAATATTTAGGTAATAATACTAATATGAGAACTCGCACTAACTTAACATTTAGAGTTTCGAGACAGCCCTTTGAGCCCCAGTAAAATCTCTTCCCATCCCTGCGCTTGGACTCTGTCTGTTGATGGTGAAAGGGTACCCTGTCTGTTCAAAACTTATGTGAAGGGCTCCTGACCAATTGCTGTTTGTAACAAGTTGGCAGGGAGAACGTGTTGTCCAGGAAGTGTAACAAACATTGCAGGAGTGCTTGGACTCATGGTGTTGCAACACAAAGTTATGCTCATGAAAGGGACGGCATCCAAAATTTCCATTCTGAAAGTGCAGTCTCTACATTTTTGGATTGCACCTTGTAAAAACTGTTGAACACTGTATTGATGTACAGTACTTCCCTGTGCAGGCTGCTTAAACTTTGTGAGTGATTGTTGACTGCAAGCCAAACCTCAGTGATGGACACAAATATATGTCCTAATAGCTGATTAGTCCCTATTGCTTTGTAAAGACATGTTCCATGGGTGGAATGTTTGTGTGCTTCATACATTGGTCCTTATGGTCTATATCAGTGCCTTGGTGTATGGGTTCAGCTAAACTGAAACAAAAGTAAGTGATTACTGAGGATTGAAGGCAACACGGTAGAGGTTTAATGAGTACAATGAGGTGGATTTAAAGTGATGTTCCCATGTCAGGACACATTTGTCTGATTGGAACAAGCTTGAATGCTTCACAGACAGACTAAACAGTGTCCCGATTAAAAGAAAAGAGAACTTAGCCTTTCAGATATCAACAATCTCTGACATGCGCAACACTTTCTGATTTTGGATCTTTAATCCAACTTCAGCAGCAGGATCTCTGCTCTCTTTCAGGGTGGTATTCCTTCACCCGTTGGGCTAATCTTTGATGTGGAAATGAATGTGTAGAATAATGCTGATCCACTATTTTGCTGGCTATTCAAACATCATGAGAACAGCAAAGCAGTAAAAAAAAAACAGTGTTTCTAATCTAGTGCCCATGCTGGGACATGATTTTGCTTGCAGCACTGGTTGTGTGTATGTGAGTAGCATGGGTGATGTTTCAGTGGTGGCACATGTACGTAATTCTTTTGCGTAACTAAAAGTGTAGCTAATTTTCTTCATGTAAGAGTTGTTCTAGACCTTGGGTCAACAAAAACAAAAACAATTTCTACCACAAGTTTTTTGTTCATATTGGTTCCTTCAATTCTGATAATGGTCATGACAATGAAAGCTTCCCAAACCCCAAACTAAATAGCGCTTTAAATCCAAATCATGTTTTTTCCTCAAACCTCATCTTATTGAAAACTTATCTAAACCTTACATTTAGTGTTGTTGTTTTTTTTGTTTTTTTATAGCTGTGATTTGTAATATGTAATGATTTTGAAGGACATTGACTGAAACAGTCAGATAAAGAAAAAAATTATTATATATTTTCTAACTCTGATTACCAAGACTTGCTTAATGATAAAAATGGAAATTAACAGACTGAAAGCTGCAAAACTAATTCAGTATCATCAAAATTAAATGATAAAAACTGCTTTCTCCTGGGAGCCTCCTGTCTATATTGACTGAAGAGGTAGTTGGGTACCAAAACGAACATGAAAAAGTCGATGTAGGAGCAGGTTTAATAACTTGACTGACTTCTTGTTATTTGACAGTTTTGATACAGGACAAGCTAAATGTTTCACAACTCTTCAAAGTGTCATTTTGAAGACGGAATCAGACTCGATAATGTAGTGGGGACGAAGAGTAGCAATTTAAATATATATATGATGGTATTATGGTTTCAAATGGACATGCTAATTTCATTCTACATTTAGTCAACTGTTTCACTCATTTCTTTTGAGTTGTTGTATTTAGTAACTTCTTACCACCAGGGTTTGTTCACACCCCTGCTTGCTATAGTGAGAAAAAAAAAGTTATCACTTGTCCCATTGCTGTTTTTCCATGACAATGACAACAAATCCAGCTTACACCCATTTCTGTTTTCTCTCTGAATCTGTATGTGTGAGAGAAAGCCTCCCTCTGTCCTCACTCTATAAAGGCTTGATCTCTGCCTCTGTTGAATATGTTAATCCATCTGGTGGTCCCCCTGCTCTTTCTCTCTGTCCACGAGACCCCCACGGCCCCACTCTCCCTGCCCAAGTAGGGTAAAGGGGATCTTGGATACTTGAGCAGAGGCTTGGTGGGCCAGGACTTCATCCCCTGGTTGATTATGTGTGGGGAATAGAAGAGGGAGAAGGAGAGGTGCAGGACGTAATCCTATTGACCATCCCTGTCCCATATGGTGAACGCACTGGCCTCTCCAGTGGTACAGTCGGTGGAGTGGTGGGGACAGCTTGCCTCTCCAGTCAGGGCACATTTTCACTTATGCTCGCTGTCTCATGCTCTCATGTGGGATCACTGGTTTAGAAAGACCGGGCTAGTTTTGTTGCAGGTTTTTGTCACAGAGAGGAAAGTGCATTAGACCATAATTTAATTTCCCATTTAAATGTCTGTTTTTACTTGCAAAAAGTCTGTTTGCATCAAGTCATATCTTCTGTAAAGATAATTGGTTAATATCATACTTTTATTCTACTTTAAATAACTTTTAATAACTAAGAAAAAGGCTTATAATTACAGTTCTGTTACAATTTTATGTTGCATTAGCTCCCCCTCTCTTAATAAGGCACTTTTAAATTACATAAATAAAACTTTTACTTAATTTGTTGTGAAGGCAAGGAAGACTGTGTCTCAGGCTTTGACAGCATAAAAACATGTTTCCTGGATATTTCTTCAAAACACCGACTACATTTGTGGGTGTATATTAGTTATTTAGTGTTAAAATGAAATTACATATTTAGATGATCAAAAATGTCTTAAAAATAAAACATAAATTGCCATAGGGAAATAAAAAAATAAATCATTGAATTTAAAGTCACCGTAACTGGGTTAAGGTTTGTCTTCAAGAAATGCTGTCGAGGTTAATTAGACCATTGCTCATCTGAACTTTCATCACATTTAATATATTGTTAACACACAGCTAAATAGTTTTTTTTAGCAGCAGTCTCATCTGAGAAAATAAATTCCAATCAATCAATCAGCTAAATTTACTGCAGAATATTTAATTGGTTTTGCTCGAGAAAGTTATGTAATCCGAAAATAAACAGCGTCTGTTCTGCTGAACTTCATTAGGCCTATATCTATAGGCCTTATGTTTTGGTCTATTAGTGTAACTGCAACATTATATGAAAAACATAAACATCAGGAAATGGTGGAGGGAGGGGGGCAATATTGTGTGTGTCTGTGTCAATGCTGGTGGGGGGATCTGGCCTTGTGTCAGCGGCAGCTTGAACGTCTGTTCAGTTCTGGTGGAGGTGTGGGAGCCGGCGGGGGGCTTTTTGTGCAAGGACCACTGTTACAATCCACGTTAGCTATTCAGCCCCAGCCATGTCAATTGGCATATGGTTGATCCACCTCCAATGTGCTCATGTAACCAGAAAATGCCGCCTTTCAGGGACCTGCATTCTCCATCAAGCGGGTGAGATTAAGATGTAATGTTGCTCTCTCCCTCCACAACAGGGGGTCAGTGGAAGTGACGGGGACAAGGGGACGATTAGGACGCATGAGCCTGCAGAAGGCGCCCTCAGGGCAATGGAGAGCGAGGCTCGAGGGGATGCTGGGCATGACGGTGTTAGTGTGGTCTTTCTCACAATTCAAACCAGGAAAGTCACCCAACTATGTCACTTGTTTGGATTTTTGCAGAGAAAAACAGTGCCTGAGATTCTAGTTTAGTAGTAGATTAATATAACATAGAAAGTGTTATTTTATTTTTTCTTTGTAGCATTTTTCAAGTGATGAAACCACAGAAAATCTTATAACAAAGTATGTAGTTCTTCTCAAACCCAGTTCCTAATCTTTTTCATGAAACGATAGACTACTTGTGAAAAAGGGTCCAAGGGGAATTTTTGTTGAATAAAAGAAACCATCACTGAATCAACTAATTTTGACAAACTCATTATTACCCATTCCCTTCTCCATGTTGTGACAAAGTATATTTTTACTTTTGTGATTTTACCCATCATCACTTAGGTGGAAGCCCTGCACCCAGGGGAGATAGGGTCTCTTGGGGGCCGAGCCAAAATTTCACAGGGGGCTCCTCCAACCACCGTTAATTGTCCTTTTTATGACATTGCATACTTATAGAAATGACAATAACCTGATATTCTCTTTAAAGACATTGTTGTAAAAGCATTTCATTCTTCAACTGTAACTTTTGAATGTTCTTTGACAGCTTTCACTCTTCTTCTACTGACTTTTACTTCATTTTTTACTATTTTCATTTAAATAAACAGGACCAATATGATTAAACATGGTTAGAAACTATGTGTTGAAACCTGCATGATGACTCTGGGATTACATTTACAGCCAACACAGTACACAAATACATTAATACAATTTTCAGAAGCATAAAACCCATGGAACATTAAAGATAAACCCCACTTGCACATTACACAATCATTTCCATCCATGCACCTAGAAGTACATTATCAGATTTCTTGCTTATAATCTAATATTCTTAGTTTTGCAGTGAAGCTTAACTAGACACAGCATTAATTTGATAAGGTGGTTGTTTATTTTCAGCCTCATGACACCCAGGTAGTCAACAGGAGCAGGGCAGACTGAGCTGCTCTGAGCTAAATTAGCTTCTGTATTATCTGCCCTACTTACCACTGTCTTGATCTCTTTTTTGCTCTTTTTTGTCACCGCCAGATAGAAAATATCTCTTCATTTCGATAAACTCTCACCTCTTCGTATGGTAACTCACAGCATGACCGAGAAGTGGGGCCCCTTTAGGGAGTTCACTGGTCAACCACTGTCATTGCAAACTCTCCACAGTGTCACTGCTCTATCTTGATTCAGAGTTGGTCGGTGCTCTGAGGCCCCTTTCTGGTTCAAGCCCCCAAGCATTTGTCTGGTATCCCTGTTGGCAAGCCGCGCCCCTGCTTGCATCTCCATATTTTTTTGTTTTTATGTTTCGTTGTGAGTCAAATCTGTTGGTCATAATTCACATCTGTCTGTGGACCAAACCACCTGGACAACGTCACTGCTCGCTCACTTTACAATAGTACTCCACAAAACAACCTGATCAATCATGAAAAAGCAGGAAGAAGAAAACCAGGTTGAAATTTCGTAGATTAAATATAACGGTGCGGGCGTCGGATATTCATTTAGTGCCAGCGGGTCATGGGAATTTTTTTTACAATTGTTTAATGTTTTAATGTGCGGGTTGGGTCGCGGACTATACATCGTCAGATCTCATATTAACAGGTGGATTTTGTCAGGGGGTTTGGGTGGGTACAGGTTGGCAAAATTTGACCCGTGCAAGACTCTGGATTTGGGGTTCCTACTTTTACCCCCGGCTTTCAGGTGGACCAGAGTCCGCTTCTTTAGCCCGCATCAGAGTTCGGTTGGTGTTCATACTGCACCAAACGAATCATAGCCTGCTCTCCATGGAAGCGGACAAAGGTCCAGTTAAAGCTGGCCAAACAGCTGCAGTGTGAACGTGCGTTACGTTGCAGTTAAGTTTTTCTCTGTGCATTTAGTTCTGACTCTGGGAACAGAAAGTAGACTTGATCCTGATGACCTGAGGGATCTGGTTGGTTCATAACGAACCAAAATGTACTTTGGATTCCTAACCCTAAATCATTCAGTGCTTAGTAAACTAACTGGAGATTCTTTGACAAACAGGAAGACAGTGTAAAGATCTGAGAGTCATATGATCCACTTACTTGGTCTTAGTGAGGACTCGAGCAGCAGCATTCTGGACGAACTGCAGCTGTCTGATGGACTTTTTAGGGAGACCTGTAGCATTACAGTAGTCTAGTCTACTAAAGATAAACGCATGGATTTTTTTTTCTAAATCCTGCTGAGACATCCTTTAATAGGCTGACTGTCTTAATGTGGCTGCTGAAATTCAGGTCTGAGTCTTTCTGGTTTCGTAGTTGGTCTTTTCAAATAGCCTTTGTTCAATAATTTGCTTCAGTTCAGCAGCTTTGACAGATTAAAAATAAACCGTTGTTGTAGTTGTGAGGTTCTAGTTCCTGCAGAACCACCTGTGGAGTAATTACCCAGGCACAATGTAAATAGCAGAATTGTTTTTGTTCTTTTCACCCACATACACAACGTGAGAACTGTTATAAAGCTGGTTAAAGGCAAAGTGGTCATGGTTTGGATTTTATCTATTGAAGTATTTCAAAAAATCTTTTTTCCCACTGTTTCATTTTAGATTTCTCACAGTTGAATTTTCTAAGTTAGTTTCCCACCACCAGAGCTGGTATTATGAGAGCAGCTTATCAGAAAACCTCCTACAGAATCTCGTAATTCCATTGTTCCCCCTCATGCACACCAACTTATTACTAAAACCACTTGGACCGACATGGCCATACACAAAAATACACACACAAACACACACACGTATGCACAAAACTCCCCTGTCAACTTAATTTGCCTCCAACAAGGAGAATGGACACGCCCACCTCTAATGAGAACAAATCTCTCCCTTTCTCTGCTCTGTCTCTTAGTTTTCCTTTCCTTCCTTCATTCTCTCCATCTCCTCATCACCCCCACTCCCTCTAGCTTTTGCTTCCTGCCTTTTGATATTGTAGCCATCTCACTCATGCCACCAATTAGTAACATAATAGACCAGCAGGCCACTGACTGACTGCTTGGACCTCAGTGATCCACTCTGCTACCAAAGGGTCGGCAGGGTAGATAAAAAGCCATGGTAGAGGTGTTATAAAGTTGACAGGGCAGTTACTGAGTAATTGACAGTTTGGCTGTACAATATGTTTGAAATATGAAGCAAACATTTGCTTTTACGACCCTATTTAGGACAGGAAAACCGGGAGAAACTCTGGCCTTTATATTTGGTTTAGTGAAAGCCAAAGTTCTTAGTTTTTTCTCTTTTCATTGACAGAGACCTTCATGGCTTAGTTTAAGAGAGCACTTGTTCCATGGGTTTCTTTCCTTCAATTTTTTTGGAGTGTATATTCCAAAATCAGCCACTTTAGAATTATGTTATTCACAATCTAGGACAGGGCAGTTAAACATGCAGCCCCGGGGCCAGAACCGGCCTGCTAGAGGGTCCAATCTGGCCCTCTGAATGTATTTGGTAAAAATTATTCTAATCATGATGTGAAATACTGGATTTTTATGTTCCAGATACCTGTTATCAAATGTTTTTTGGATTGTTTTAGATCTAATTTGATCTATGATAAATTGTAACACATTTGTAATTTAGTAAATATGTGGAAGGAAATATTAT
>JBBBVU010000013.1:7076729-7094259 GCA_037177055.1 Atherinosoma microstoma
AAAAAAAAGTGAATTCTCACCGTGCTGCCAACACCATCCAGATGTGAATGGGCTCGCTGCAGCAGATAGATGACAGCATCATCCACCCCCACACGGGGCTGGTAGGCAAACTGTAGAGGGTCAAGCGAAGTTTTCACCTGCGGCCTCAGTTGGGCTAAGACCAGCCTCTCAAAGACCTTTATCACATGAGATGTGAGGGCGACAGGTCGATAGTCATTCAGACAAGATGGTATCAGTTTCTTGGGGACAGGGATGAGTCAGGACATCATGCAGTTGTTTAAAAGTATATTTAACTATGTCACTATAATTATTATCAGTGAGACATCAAAGTTAAATTTAGACCATATTTGTTTATTATTAAATTATTTGGAAGCTTATTAAACTATTTCTTGTTTACTACTTGTCCACACAAGCTCAACAGGGAGATGATGTCTGCTTTATCTCATTTATCTTTGTAAATGCTGAACAAACCAAATGCTAATTAAAACTGAATGTGTTTCTAAACATAACATGATATGGATGCATTATTTTGACCAGTTTTAAGTTAGTTTTAGATTTAATCCGACGGTAACTTTTATCCGGATTAAATCATTTGAACACCGGGGTGATTCTTCTTTAAATTTGTTGAAACTTGTGGATGAAAATAGAAACGAAATATAGGAAACTTACAAAAACTCATCTAAAACTGTTGTCAGAAGTGGGATTCGAACCCACGCCTCCATTCGGAGACCAGAAGTCCCATGTGTAGGAAGGTTTGTCACCTTGAGTCTGGCGCCTTAGACCGCTCGGCCATCCTGACAAGTCCGTCACAAACTGTGAGAACATTTCAATTGATTCCTATGAAATGACAAGCATGAACGAAGTCTAGAGTTGTACATTTGGCCTCATGTTTGCAGTGTGTTGTAGAGATAACTTCTTTGGGTTCAATACCTGATTTAATGAAGCATTAAAATGAGCGTAAACTTTGAATATCAATTGTTAGTTTGTACACATTGACAAGTCCGACCTTGTCTTAACAAGCTCGTACTATCAGAAACGTTCACTGAGGCGACCAACACCTGACAATAACCATCGATGATTCATTGTTTTACAGATAATAACATGACAGCCTATAAAATTTAGGGCTCTTGCTTGAGAAAAATTATGGGCGAAGTCCTGTTCGCTGTATATCTGTGTAACTCGTACAGAATTGATATAGAAACATTAAAGTAAATGTGTCCAAAAATATTGTCAGAAGTGGGATTCGAACCCACGCCTCCATTCGGAGACCAGAAATCCCGCCTTACAGGAAGGTACAACCCTTGAGTCTGGCGCCTTAGACCACTCGGCCATCCTGACAACGCGATTTACCAGCCGAAGTATAGCACTATATATCACAATCCCCGTGATTATTTTTAGACAATGCTTTTCATCATTGCCATTTCTCTTGTATGTCCTTTTCTCCGTTTTCACATGTTCCGAGACCCAAAACCACTACGAATCATCAATTGTTGCATTATTGTTCATTTGCGTTTACAGCAGTCAAGGGAGTGTACCGATAGGGGCGCTGTAAATATTTGTTATAAAATTGACTTCCGGTGATTTTACGCAAGTCTCTCCGCCCATCTACTAGTCATTCTTATGAAACAAAATACTGGACTATTTAAGTCTCCCTAGCTTTTACAACACACTGTTGCTTCTAATGTGTTAAAATGTCGTTCTACAGGAATGCCGTTTGGTTTGTGAAAGGACTTCAGGAGTACACAAAGTAAGTGTAGAGCTTTATTTCTACAGCAAAGTTCAGTTTCATGTTTTGTGTAACATTTCTTGTGTCATATTAACAGACTTGAGATCGTTCTTATGCCACATATTTCATTACAACAACATATCATTAAACGTATCATTTTACATAACGTTTCAGTGAACTCTTCACTGACACACTAACGTTCGGTAGATCTGCGACCGTGATTTTGTGAACCATGAAAATGATAAAAATCTAATTGAAATACTCAAGAAAAAAGTTGGTATTAGTACTTAGAGATGCACTGATGCTAGAAAGTAGACCAAACATGAGGCAAGACTGGTTATTCAAGTTGCCATAAAGAAACACTATACAGGGCCAATTAAAGAGGTATTTCATATGTTTCACCTTGACCACACCAAAGCCCATCTTGCTGATGAACTTACCTGTAGCACGTGTAGCCACTCCCAGGAGTGATGTCACAGTAAGTACACTTGTCCAATGGTCAGTTTGAGCCATTAACGTACTGATATGATTTTACATAATATATGTAAACCTATGGAGTGGCAGACTGGGTTTGACTGTATTCCACAGCCAGACATAAATAACATGTGACACACATTAATCTGTTGCACAGAAATCACGTGGCCCTTTTTTAAATTCAAACCACTGCACACAACTCTTATGTTTGTTTTTAAAGAATGCTTTATGTTTGAATATCTTTGCCTATGATATATTAGTACACACTGCACATATAGGTGTTTTTTGTATGTGTTGTCTATACACTATAGTACTCTTTGATTTTAACAGGAGTGGATATGAAGCAGCAGCGAAGCATTTTGGTCCAGCTGACCTAGATGTAAACCTGAGTGGAAGATCCTTCATAGTCACAGGTGCCAACAGTGGGATAGGAAAAACTACAGCACAGGAAATCGCCAACAGAGGTGAGTTTTTTTACACTCATTTTTCTGTTTTTCTCCCTTTTTTTAATTTCTTCTATAGTTCACAAATGATTACAGCTACAATAATTGTTTAAAACAAGTGACTTCCTCTGGTGTCCCACTTCAAGCCTTTTAAGATGTTTTGAAGTGCAGCAAGGAGTGATTGTCTTTCATTTGTGTAACATCTTGGCCCTATTCACTTCATTATAATGAGATTTAGTTGTTAAAAAGCAAGTGGGCTTAGCTAGTTGTGAATGAATATCCAAGTTAGTTTTTGGGGGGGTTGCTGAATTTGAATATCAAACTCAGTCAAGTCAAGTAACACAAAACTTTGAGAAGGTGTCTTACAATAGGCATTTTTGGATATTGTTTGATTTTTGTGCTGATGCCTTTCATTGTTTTATTTATAAATGTTTTAGAAAAATGTATTTTAACCCCAGGTTTTGTCAGTATATCTTAGTAGTGACAAAGAGAGGTGTAATCTATAAGGTGATGGCAATCACTGCTGACTTGTCCGCTGATGAGTTATATATTTGACTCTGCAGGAGGAACTGTTCACATGATTTGTCGAAACAAGGGTCGAGCAGAAGCAGCTAAAGAAGAAATTGTGGAACAGAGTAAAAATCAGGTGAGGGTTTTGTTGTTGATCTTTTCCCCCTGATTATTTCTGGAAAACCAATATCAAGTTGAAACTTAAATCCTATCCAGAAAAAAAAAAAGTAGAGCATTAATGAGTAGAGAGCAATCTAATAAAAGTGACTTGTCGGACAAATCTGAGCTTTAAAAATGCCTCCTTTATAAACCATGCAGTATGTGATTATAGAATTAATTGATTTTCACATCTATTAAGACATTTTTATTAATCACACATTCAGGATGACAATTATATGCAAAGCTTTCCTCCACTTTGTTTTAGTTTTGCGAGAACCTCCACCCCCATGACAAAATCCCAGCAGAGTTTTTAGGTTTCAGATCTGCATGAGTTCATCAGATTCATAATGTGCACACGAATCTTCTTTTCCCAGAATGTTCACATCCACATTGTTGACATGTCGAGCGCGAGGCAGGTGTGGGAGTTTGCACAGAACTTCTCGCAAAACAACAGTGTGCACGTGCTGGTAGGTGTCTTCAGATACATGCGTGTACCTCTTTAATTTTATGAACAGTTTTTGTAGTCATTTTAACTTCTTGTGTGTCCCAGATCAACAATGCTGGCTGTATGGTCAACCAGAGGGAATTAACTGAGGAGGGTTTGGAGAAGAACTTTGCCACTAATACACTTGGTAGGCGAAAGAAAAGTTACTTACCAGAGCTAGTTTAAGTCCAAAGTATTACGATTTATTTATCTTTATTTCATTTATTCATTTGTGTAGCTGAACAGACTCTTACCTTTATTATCAGGTACTTACATCCTCACCACTGCACTGATACCTGCACTGAAGAAGGTTGAAGACCCAAGAGTGGTGGGTTCAGTTTCAGCAGAAGAAATGCAAGTCAAGTCTTAAGGCAGGGCAGTACAAAGTAAAGAAAATAATGTTTCCCCACCTCAGGTCACTGTGTCGTCAGGCGGCATGCTCACTCAGAAGCTGAACGTGGACGACCTGCAGTTTGAGAAAGGGACGTTTGACGGCACAATGGCTTATGCTCAGAATAAAGTAAGGCATTCATTTAAAGCACTTTACACACAGATGGAAACATCTGTGGCTTGTATTTGGGGTTATTAACATGCCTCCGTGATTTCTTGTGTGTCAGAGACAGCAGGTGATTCTGACAGAGAGATGGGCTTCTCAGCACAAAGAGGTTCACTTCTCCTCCATGCACCCTGGCTGGGCTGACACGCCAGGTAAATCAAAGACTGGATGTTTTCCAACTCATTCGTTTCGTTGCTGTTTAGATTTAAAGGCACAGAATGAATCTTTTTAGCTCATGAAACACAACTGTTCAGTCTACATGTGGGGAATAATTATTTTATTTTTTTTCCCTCCCTGTAGCCGTCCAGTTATCCATGCCCTCATTCCATGCTAAGATGCAGTCCAAGCTGAGGACAGAAGCCATGGGAGCCGACACCGTGGTGTGGCTTGCTGTGTCTGCAGCCGCCACCAAACAGCCAAGTGGACTCTTCTTCCAGGGTCAGAAACAACTTTGTTAAGCTGGTTTCTCTTCTTTCAGAGCTTTTCATCTTGGTCACGGAGGCAAGGGGTTAATACACAGTTTGTGGTTTAAAAAATGTGTCAGGAATGTGCACTTCAGTGGCTAAGAGGTTAATTCACTTAACACACATGTTGCAGATTTGAGGTAGTTTATGTTGATTTGTTTTTGGTATAATGTGTCTCTATCATCGGTCTCTTAGAACAGGAAAGATTCATTTGCTGGCAATGTCTGATCAAGGTTGATACTGTACACTAAATTTCTACTCAGGGTTAAACAACAGGCAGAGAACGCTGTGGACGAGCAAATACACAAGCTGTATACCGTATATGCATCAGGAGTTGATACGATTCAAAGAGCTAAACATTAATCCAGTAGACTCCTAGAATCCTAAATGCTTTGCTTATGGTGGGCGTCTCAGTTGGCACTTCTAACACAACTTAAAAATGTGATCAAGGTGTCATTGTTCCACTTTGCTGAAATGGTGGATGAAGCATTAATTAAAAACTGAAATATTACAAGTGGAAAAAAGCAAAAAAACAACAGACATTTGATCAAAGCAGAAGCTGCAGCGGTGTTCTGTAATATTCCTGTTTTGACTAAATGTTTGGACAAAATTAGTCAAAATGGGTTTTGTGGAAAGGCCACAATGGTAGAAGGGTTACACATTACTGAATCATTAATCCTGATGTTTGTAACAAGCATAAATTTGTTGGCAGACAAAGCAGTTTGTTTGCAGGATTAAGCAAAAAAAGAAAATTTTATTAATTGGATTTTCTGAGCACTCTTCCTCATTCATCCATTGTTTAGGTGCTGTTAATTCCTAGAACCAAAAGCAGACTAAATGTAACGGTTCAAATCTAATTGAAAAATTCAGTTAGTATAAAATGGCTTGAAACTGAATTATGAAGTACTTTGGTATTGTTTCCTATCAGCCCACATAAAAAAATCCCTCAGTATGCTAGTTTGCTTGTACTTTCCTGAATTTATGGAACTAAAATGGGGGTAGAAACTTTAGTTTTGAGGCTCTTCTGTTTTGGAACCAGCTACCAGCTTGGGTGCAGGACCAATACTCCCTCTTTGCTCTTGAAACAAAGCTTAAATTTGATCTACATGAAAGAGCCTATAATTAATCCATTGATCACCTTCCTTTTAATATTCCTTTTTAACAATTATTTTGGTATACTTTTAACCCTTTCGTTTAAATTGTGACTGGTCACCTTTTTACGTTGTGTTCATTTTGTTTATGCTCTGTTAAGTACATTAGGCAACACTTGTTGGAAAGGTGCCATATAAATTGAGACGAGTAGCACTGTGTCACTTCTGTGAAATGTTAAAATATATAGTTATTTATGATTTATTGCTTGAAATTGTCTAGAACTTTATTATTCCATAATTTGTTATAAAAAAAAATTAATTTTGTAATTTGAAATTTATATGGGAACTATTCTATAAAGATTGATTTTTAGGGGAAAAAAATTTCACTTTTGATGAACATTGATGGACCTGGCCACTAACTGTACTTTATTGGTTAATAGTGCAAATGGAAACTGATGAAAACATAACTTCAGTCTATGCTTTTTATATTTTCCTGACTGCGACACATTTTTAGTGGTTTGATTATCTTATTTTGTTTCAGATCGCAAACCGGTGGTGACACACCTGCCATTGGCCTCGTCCCGTTCCACACCTCAGGAGGAGGAGAAGCTTATGGCAGCACTGGAGGAGTTTGCCCTCAAGTTCAAACCTTAAAGTCTGTAAACGGTTTCTTATTTTTTGATCTTATATTTTTTTAAAACACTCCTCAATCATGAAATGTTGTCCGTGTTTACATAACTTTGCTTTTTCCATTTAAAATAAATATATTTGACTGATACCTCAAAAGAAAGATTAAAGTTGTTTTTAGGAGGAAAAAAACAAACAAACAAAGAAATCTTGTGCAGTTTTTTTAAAGCTTTTCTCGACAAGGACTATCAATTTTTTATTTGTTTTATGAAGATACTAAATATACAATGCTGCATACTGACTTGATCAAGCCTTTTGGGCGATGTATACATATATATGAAGTGTTAGCATTTGTGAGCATTTGTAATTTTTGCTAATGTTTTATTTAATTTGATTAAACATAAACTATGTTTGCCTGTATTTTATTCAAGTATCTGTTGATCATGTTTAACCCTGAAGTGTCTATTTCTGTATCCAATTTTTGCACTGATTTAATTATTTTCTATTCTTTTTTTTTTTTTTAGCGTAATACATTTTTCTCCATTTATCTGCATTCACATTTGAAATGTTTTGCCAATAAATGCACATGAATCAATAAAAATGGAACAAGAGTGTAGGTACTCTGCTACATCAGTCTAAGAAACTGGCTAACAGATTAAATAAAGCAAAAAATATATATCTTATATATAATATGTTTGAAATGTAGCTGAGATTAGTGATGTCATATTAAAGATACAAGGCTGGTTTTAAAAGACTTACTGTTTTAAAAACAAAATTTAAAAAATAATTGTCAAGCTTAATTTAAACAATGGGGTTGAAAATGAGAAGCAATCATTAAGAAGTTTCAAGGCATAAGTACTGTATTTATGTCAATTTTATGGGGCTATAAAGGCCTGATGGGTAGGAAATGCAGTCTATACATAACTTGGTAAAATTACTCAAATTTAACACTTGAAACATTATGCAGTTTTAACTTTTTTCTCTTTTTGGGCAAATTATTATTATATCATCTTGTCCTAAAGAAAAAAACTAAAGCCAGAAGTTTGAATACAGTTTAATTTATAATGGGAATATCTGGCTATTTGAATGCCAATTCTGCCAAATATTTTAGTAAAAAAAAGATTTTTGATAGTTCCCAGCTTTAAATGCCTCTAACTCTGGCTTGACTGTGTTGACTCAAATCAGTAATAGTGACATAACACAATTTGTTAGTCACATTCTTTGAAAGCTCAGATCTGTAAGCAGGAGTTGCCAAACACATTACAAAAGAAAAGGCACAAAAGTATAAAAACTAGGCCAAAGGCGCTCTTACAAAATTATGAATTGGTTACCATTACAGTCCAATAAATAAAGTTTTTACTCAGCTGTCACTCATTTCTTTTCTTTTAATACTGCATGTCATTTATACACGCAGATGCATCAGTGGAAACAAACATGATAAATCCTGTTCTCCTTCCTGCAGCAGAAAAACTACTGGCCACATATTGATTTAAGACATCTTTCATTTAGAAAGGACCAATCCCATAAGTATTTTGTACACTAACCATAGTTAGATCCGTACACTGAAGAGATATTACACATCATCGGCTCATTTACATCACAATTTGTATAATTTTGGGTCTACTTGCACAATAATAAGCAGACAAGTTTCAGTTCTTTGGGTGTGTGTTTTTTGTAACACTACATGGCAGAACTCATCTCGCGATAATTTCACTACAGGGTTACAGTACATTGGTTTGCTATGCATTTGAATTGGAAAGCAAAAAAAAAAAAGTGACCACAGAGTACCTTCTGTTCATAACATGTATGAGTAGCTATGAAAGTGCAGACTCTTTTGAACAATAAAGCTTATCAATTTCTACATTTTTTGTTAGGAAAAAAATCTTCAAGGTAACATTACATTAAAAATGAATCATCTTTGGAGAATAATCAGTGGGATTAAAACTCAGAATTAGACTTGGTTAGGCTTTCATTAAAGCAAATGTAATAATTTTTTTTTAAATAATATTTTCTCTTCACAGCAAACATCAATCATATGAGACAGTTTTGCTCTTTGATTCCAGTGCATCAACAATAAAGTCAGCATACAATAAAGAGTAAAAAAAAACAAACAGTAACAACAATTCATACCTGCTTCATTAGTTTCTTTTTTAGTCCTGGAACGGGTGTGTGCTGCCACAGATTAGCTTGACGATATATGATTTTTTGTATGTGAGGAAAAACTTGAGCCATACTTAATAAATAACCTTATAAAACCGCACCTAAGCCGACATAACTGATGATCATCAAGCAGTCTGATTGGTTCAGCCACACAATGATATGACAACAGATTCCTCATCAGCATCCATTGTAATCTCCTTCCAGAACAAACATAAAACAGTAATATAGACGGATATCTGCTTGAAATTATATTGATGCTTTGTGATGCTACAATCAGAGAACAAGCCAAAGAAGTCCTCGTTGTGATGGCTGCACTGTCACATCAGATCTAAATACTTAAGTCTTCACATCCATTTACATAGTTTCCCAGATTGAAGCCTAACATGTCTTTGTAAACATGGGGATTTAACTACTAAAACAGCTTCTTAGAGAGTGATCATACACACAATTACACAAAAGTCAGGGGGCCTCCCGTGTACAGAAAAGTTCAACTTTAAAAACTGCATCAGATACAGTTCTTTCTTCTTCACACAACCCTTTGGCCTAATTCTAAATCAAAACATTTTCCTTCTTTGTCTGAAGAAGCAAACTTTTCCCTTTAGTGGTCTTTGAGTGAAGGAGCAGCAAGAAAAAGGTCCAAATGCCATAATTTGTAAACATCCAGGGAATTCAATGAAGTTCCCCCCCTGTGTCACATTGCCTCATGAAAATGATTAAAAGGACATAACAGCTAAAGAGACGTGGACCAGGAACAGACTGGAGATGTAATAATGACCTCACCAGCACCACCTACAGGCAGAGTTCAGAGTTGACCCTGGAGCCACCCACTGTGACAACTCCCTTTTTCTCTTTGTTTTGTGATTAATATTTAATATGTTTAACTTGTAAACCAGTCATTTAACGAGTGCATTTTCTGTTGGGACACTTCTGAAATCCACCATGTGTCAATGACAGCTTCCATATTTTATATTTCGCCATGTCTGCACTGGCAGATAAAAACAAAAGGAGCTGAACAGTATTACACTAAAAGTAGTAAAAACTGACTGGTGAATTTGGTGCAGACTCAACAATAAGTATGAATGTATTATCAGGGTACTATTACGACATACACAGAAAAATGAAAAACTGGGATATTTTGTGGTTTACATGCCTAAAATATTTAATGCAATACTCGATAAAAATGTATTTTGAAAATAAGAGCCAAACCTTGAAAAGCCCAGATTCGCTGTACCTCCTGGAGCTCAGTGACTGTGACGTGTTATCAAGTGTGAAGCATAACCCAAAGAAAATAAATAGACTTTTCTTTCTCTCTTTCTTTGCCTGCAGAGATGGAAAATTAACACCTACATATGCAGGCCTGCTAACTGTAAGTGCTGCTAATGCAGGATGACTGATGCCGACTTGTTAGGGCAATGATTAAGCAATTCTTCATGTGGAGAATGCGGAGACTGTAAAGTGTTTGTCGGTGAGTTAAGGCCCAATGTAATGAGCTGCTTCATATCCAGAAAAATGTAGTTTATCCCCTGACTACAGAGTCATAAAGTTACCGTTTTATGAGTTTCCAGTATGAAATTGGCAAAGAATGCATGGGAATTACGTAAATAAGGTGTGTCGACTATTTACAAAGTGAAATGCCTTAAAATATTTCACAGAGAGATATCCAAACAACAGAAGTCTTCACAAGAAAACACCAGTAAGTCTCTACTGACTTGTTGAGCAAGGCCGGTACTGTTCTCAGCCTTCACTGGCCTGCAGTGTCTTCGCTGTGAATCTGCAACAACCGCTGTTCACTGTTGAATAACCGTTAAATATTATCCAGATGACTGATACTGTTGGAGATCCATCCTTTTTTTCCCTCTTTCAAGTGCGACTGCTGCCATGAAACCATCACAGTTTGCCAGAGATTCCAGCAGACTGCTGCTTGTCCACAGACCTCAGGAGACCACAGGAGTCATGTCCCACAACTGCAGAAAAATATGAAACATCATTTCTTTAAATAGAGACCAGATATCAGAGATCAGATAGAGAAAAATGATTGTGTAACTTGGTTTACAAAGAGGTGAAACAGACAATATTTTGACATTTCAAATTGACTATAAACTATAAAGGTCCTCCAAAGGCTATACAAAATACTTGCTTAGTATATTTATATGTCAAATAAACCCTAGAGATGAAATGGGAAGTTTTGAGTTAAAATGTTTATAATATAGCCATTCACATGGCAGAAACAGAATATTATCACCCCACCAGAAAAGCTCATTTCCCGTCTTGTTTAGACGTCTCAGACAGAATACCCAGAGAGAAATATCTGGCTTATCAGCAGAAGAATGTTCTCCTGCTTTCTTCTCCAGTTAATTTCTAACTTTGACTGAAGTAAGTTTTTATCAGAAATGTCTGAGTTCAGACTCAACCATAAACCAGACAGCTTGTCTTTCACACTGTTTTCGTTTTACTTTCAGACTGAATGTAATGACTACCCATGGTTTTTTGGACCACCGTTTTCAAGGATGCAGTTTGCCAATTTGCCTTCTTTGGTTTCTTGAGCCAGAGCTGAGCTGCAACAGATGATCTGACTGAGAATCCAAGGACAGCATGAGCTTTGGAACATGCATATTGCAGAGGCCAAGTTGCAATCTCTAGTTTGTACATGTAAATAACATGTTCTTTACACATACCAGAGCTATTTATGGAGTTCCACAGGGTTTTGGGCTGGGAGCTAATCTCTTATCCTTATGCATGCTTCCTTTGGGGCAATGCTGTCAAAAACTATTACATACATTTTCTTTGGTATTGTTATGATATCTGTTTATCGGTTAAATCTGAGAAACTTATTGACACTAAGGCCTGATTAAAGTGTCTTTTTTTACATCTAAATTTAAGAAAAATTGAGCCAACCATTTTTTAAAATGTCAGTTATTATTTGTCCACTGAGTTTATTTGGACGGCATTACCTTAGCTTCTAGTACTACTGTGTAGAACCTTTGGTCAAGATTTGTTTTTAAACAGACATAGCAGACAGGTTTCAAGAGCACCTGTATTTCATGAACATATTACCGATATCGGGAACTTTCCCTCCCAAAATAATGCTAAATAAAAGACTGATCAACACATTCATCACAACACAAGTGATTTGCCCTCAGGATTCAGGTGTGTTTGCTGTTCCCAGAGTCTCTAGATCCAGAAAATTGCCCTTTCTTGATAAACCAGTTCCCTTCTGATTTCAAAATCCTGACAGTCTCTTCGTCTTTACTTTCTCTCTCTATCTTCTTTTTTCTTGTGCATTACTTATTAATACCCATTCTGGTTGATTTACTTTAAAAAAAATTCTATTTTATTCTTTGACTATTTTGAAATATTATTCTATAAATATTTTTTATTATTATTATTGTTTTGTAAGTTTCTAACATTTTCCTTTTTACATTTAGGTACATTCAGTGCCTGACGTTGAAAATTTTTTTGCTTTGCTCTGTAAAGCACTTTGGGTTGTACTTGTGTTTGACAAACCGCGATATAAATAAAGCTTGAGTTGACAGCAGAAGTAAAGTTTTGCATGTTAATATACCCAACCTACTGAAATAAAGAAGTTTACAGTGTGGTAAAAGCTCAGGCAGTAACTGCTGTTAAAAGTAAGCCTCAGGATAAAATGAACACAGGTGGTCAAAGGACCCATGTTTGAGGGTAATTCAGCCTTCATGACAGTAAATGAGAGATAAAACGTGAAAAAATGACCTAACCTTTTCGGCAGAGTTAAAAATTCACTCTGCAAATGTGTGAACTCACTAAATGTCATTGTGTGCTCGCATGCCTTATCTGAGACCCATGCATGTAACAGAGAGTGCTTGTTCCCATCCAGACCTTGATAACCTTGTCCGTGCCAGAGGTGAGCAGGTTTCCAGTGGTGGGCTCGTAGTGCATGTAAACAATGTTGTGCTTGCTGTCGTGGAAGGTGGCTGTGGGCGCTCGACTGGAAAACACAAAGGGAGGCCGGTGGTTTTAGTGAGTGAGCGCTAAGAAAGCTGACGACACAAAGAGTCAGTATACGACAACAACAGAGGCTGATTGTTACTCACTCCTCGTCGGTGATGGACTCGTGGCAGCTGTCGCACACGCGCACCTCGAATTCGAAGCCCATGAGGGGGATGGTGGAACGTTTGGAGGAACATTTGCCACAAACTGCCTGGCCACACTTCCTGCAGTGGTGCTGAATAATGCATGGGAACTTGAACGTGTCAGTCATCAGAAGCAACAGTTTCTCAGGAGTGAAGCACAGTTTTAAAAATACATCAAATAGGAAAAGCTCAGTCATTCTCTTAATTAGACAGCACATCAGCTGGGACTACATGACTCACTAGTCAAAGTAAGAAGTAATGAATTAGGCATATTTTACGTATAAAGATTCAGACATGCAATGTTAGAGGGCAGAAGTGTATCTGGGATGGAAGAACCAATCAACTTATAAAAAACTTAGCAACTGTTGTTAAGTAAAATCTAAAATACGTTTAAAATAGATCCAATTTCAACGTGCAATGAGTTAAATATGTCAAAATATCAGGTCGGCTGCCACAGCTCAGAACTACTGGTCATCTTGTGAAACCGCGGTTTGTGTGTAGCAATAAACATATGATGCAATAAATACTATCAGTCGTCTTCATAGCCTTGTTTTGATTCTGCACTAAATTTTTACATTCACAGTTGCACACATTAGGGGACTTTTTCTCTCCAAATACTGTGAAACAGAAACAACTCCAAAAATACCATCATCAATTTTATATCCAACTAAAAAATATTGTTTGTGTAGACGCAGTTTCTGGATTCGGTATACTTATTTAAGGTGCTTTTGAGACTGCTTAGGCATAAACACGAATGTCAAAAATTTCCTCCAAGTCACTCTCCTCTTTCAGGGCGCAGTTATACTATCTCTTAAACACGAACACTTTTCAGATTTACTAGCCTTCTTCTTGGAGTCAAAGTTCAGCGAAACAGAAACATTATTATTATTTCTTGCTACACAACGTTTGACAAGATTACACAAAATATGTCTTAAACTTTTTCCATACACTGTGATCACTACATACACACACACTTAAAATAAGTAATCACAACATTTAGCTGTTTGTGAGACTGAATCGATACAGAAGCCACAGAATGTTTGCTCACTATTTATGTGACAGAAGGGAAGAGTTGCATAAATAATTTGCCACCTGCGCAAGCTGGTTGGGATGATTTCACAGTTTGTTTGGAGCTACAGATCTTTACAACCGTAACACCAAAGAAGCTGGGGCGGTAATTTTTCTCTCTGCTGATGTACATTACAAAATATTTCATAAAGAAATGTCATGAAACAAAAAAAAAAAAAAACACCCATGACTGGTGTGTAAAGTACCTGTCGCAGGCCGATCTTCTTACTGTCCCACATCTGCTTGAAGTTCCAGAAGAAAGGTTGCTCACATTTCTGACAGGAATCGCTGTCCAGCCATTCTGGGGTCTGCGTACACACAAAGTGCAAAATCAAACATTTAATTTCTTCAAATCATAAATGTGACATGACAAAACAAAACAAAAACAATATCTTAATCCAGCGGATTTTTGGGACATCAATTGGTCTTTTTTTTAGAAATTTGACTTTAATTAAGAAGAATCCAATGTCGGTGAGTCAAGTTTGCAGAAAAGGTGACACATACAAGTTTAGCAGTAAGCATGTCATTGGAGACTTTCCACAAAAACCCTTTGTTACTACTGGTTTAAGATTGGCTCATTATTATAGTCAAAATACCCCTGTTAATTAATCTGAATGACATGTTTTGAGCATGCCCTCTTTTGATAGAACACTGATCTATGGTTTTTAATACATCATCATAAGCGCTTGCCATTTATTTCCTACCCAATGCAGCAGCAGTGAGAAAAAGACAGTAAAGATATAATTGCCCTTGCAACTCTGCTTGCGCATAGGATAATATTGCTATACTGAATCCATCACCCAATTAGCAAATCCCCCACAAAGCATCTTTGTGGCAAAGTGACCTGATGCAATACATAAATTCATATTCTGAATCTCATCTATCTGTTTGACACCCCTGGTTTCATTATTTTACATTTATTATTTATTTCTCTGCCTACTAGGATAAAGCCCATTTGAATATGTACTATTCACTGTGTATTTACATATTTCATCTAATTAATTTGGTTGGGCTTTACTATTATCAGTTTTCTCCTGACTCTTTTTCAAGAAGGGTTTAAGCTTTGTTGATGGGATGTTGGTTGGGTTTTTTTTCCACCCCCATGTTCAGAGCAGAAAAAAATGGTAACATTAACATATTTATCTACTTGTTTGTTATGGTTGTAAATATTTTCTAATAAATGAATATTCAAATAAATAGATATTAATTGTGGGTTTGTCGACATACAACATCAGCAAGCACTGAACATTTGCTGCCCTAACAAATCTTCAGAATTGCTGGAAAAGACAATACTATTGACCATTTTTACAGTTAAGTTTATAAATAATAAAGTACTTAACTAAAAACAGTTAAGGACATGTAAATGGTCTGTACTTGTATAGTGCTTTTCTAGTCAGGTGACCACTCAAAGTGCTTTAACATTACATATCTCATTCACACAGCACCTATATTGGTACATACTTGGTGCTACTAGACACATTCATGCTCCTGATGGGTTCAGTATCTTTCACACGAATATGAAGGTGGTACAGTGCCAATTATCTTAAAAGATGTAACTTTGGTCAAATGTGTCATTTTTACTAAGCAGTCTCTAAAATTTTCACTCCATATCTTTATTTTGGATGCAAAAACAACAAATGTGTCTTTCTTTTTCAATTACAAACAAGTGGCAGACCCAGTACACCGTATATTTTGATGAGATTTAAAATTTTGTTTTGAGTTTCTGAGGAACTAAATAAAAACCATCTGTTCTCTCTTTTCTCCATAATTCTGTTGCTGAAGCAGCTGCACAGAGAAATGTTTGGTATTCCAGCAGTGAGCAATTCTTTGTTAAACAACAGCAGCCTACTGATGTCATTTTAAAGCTCTCCTTGTGAGATGTCCGTTTCAAGAGAAGCAATGGTTCAGAAAATGGAGTTGAGATGAGAGCTTGGCCCAAATACTGTGGCACAACAGGGTGATGCTGAGGCAGAATAAGAATGGCTCTGATTAAATGAAAAAGCAATTAAGTCCCAACTAGCTGCGAAGGCAAGCAGAGTGCTGAACGAAAGGATGAAACTCGATTGTGAATGTGTTTGTAAGACAGAAAATCAAAGAAAGCTCAGCTAATCAGGTGACCTCTCACAGATACACTCCTTCTCTGGAAGATTAATCATCAATGATTTAACTGATCTGTGCGTGCTCCTTTGCTACTAGGGCAGGAAAATGCAAAGCCCACCCCCATTTTTTTCCAGATATTTATCTACACCTTGTTACACCTCGCAGTTTGTGTTGGACTGACGTCACTCTTCATCAAGCTGCCGTCTCATCTGCTCTCTCTCACCTCTTGTCGTGTTACATCCATGTTCCAGATGACGATGCTTCCATCTGAGCTGCAGGAGATGAGCTGGCGGGTGTGCGAGGCGAAGCACAAGCCCTGAACCTTCTCACTGTGGAGAGTGCACACACACGCACACAAATTTAAATTTTACATACATTTCTAATCCTAAACAATACTTAGCATTCATTTAAAAAGAAAAAAACAACAAAAACAAGCTAAACTACTCAAGTAACAATTCAGTGACATAAAGGGAACCCAAGATAAACATCAACATTGAACAGGTGAGGATATAATAATTTATTTGTCCATTGAGCCTGGTTACATACACTGATGAGCATTTGACCTGGTCATCTAATTTGACTATCATCTTTATTCCCCTCCCATGCTTGTATACTAAGACAAAGATATTAACTGGTGCCATGACTGTATGGACCGTGTCAGAAAACATTCAAGACGGCTGATTCTAACTTTCTCTTTGGAAGATCATCATACATGTAAGCACAGCTGACTTCACTGCACAGATGTTGTCTTTAAGTGACTTGGGTGTTGATTATTGTCAGATGGTGCCCCATGTCATAAAATAAATATTATATTTGTGCAAAGAGACAGTTCAAAAATTTCTAATTTTGAAGCATGTGCACTTATTGGAGTGTTTACATGCAGGAGTAAATTGATTTCCAACCACATTATCTATATGCATCAGATCAAAATACTGGACTAACGTGTCTACATGCGATTTAAAAGTGAGATATTTTCTTTTTTTACCCCTCGTGTCATGTAAACATGCTTAGTGTGATTCTTACTTGTGTCCTTGCAGTTCGATAGCGGTGCCTTTGCGTCCTCCGATGTCCCACATGATGATGGAGTGATCGGAGCTGCCCGAAAATAGCACCCTCTGGCCCGGGTCCCAACACAGTGCCGTCACATTACCTGGGGGAAAAGCACATCACAGAGACAAATATGGGAATGACAGTCGTTCATACAAAGTTTCATTTCTGAGTTGCATTTGTTTCTTTTAAGAAACAAACACACAAAACAGCTGGCCAAGTCAAATAATCATGCTACACAGACATTATTCAAAGCTCTTAGATCAATGTTGATTCCACAACGACAACTTCAAGATTGGCTTGAACATTAAAAATGACTGAAGACATACAGCTGCTAAAATTAATTCTGAACTGGCTCAACAAATCTTCACCCTGCCTAAGGACAACAGCTGTTGACATTGGTTAACAGCTGTCGTGAAGCACAATGTGAATCCATTTTTATGAGATTCCTCTAAAAACAGAATAATTAAAGCAAACAGATTTAAAGCTTTTATCAATCTCATATAGCTCAG
>JBBBVU010000013.1:7107702-7129866 GCA_037177055.1 Atherinosoma microstoma
TATATATAATTAGTTTCAACTTATAACATTTTATGTAATTTTTGCTGTAGTTTTCTGGGATTCACAACAGTGGAGAAATGATCCGACTTTGTGCATTTTATTAACCACGTTTTTTTATTTATTTTTTTATATAAAGGCTGGATGGAAAGAGAGCCATGCCACTTTCATGACAGAGTTGAGGACCCTCCAAGCAACTGGACTCACAACTATTGGCCAGTCCTTGAGGACAGCTTTTGATTTACTCAATCTGAATAGATTAGTGACTGGGATAGACAACTATGGACAGGTATGTAGCATTGAAAGAGGAAGAGAGGAACTCGTGTAAAGTGATATGGCAGGGTGCTATGTGCACCCACAAAAACCTCCCTCATCCCCCCAGTCATTCTCTGTACCCTCTCCCCAGTCTTACAAGCATCAACCACCTGCATACTGTGAACCCACACCTCTTCAGTCATATAACAAAAACATAACCGCAACTAAGTTGCAGAAAAAAAGGAACAATTTAGTTCCCACCTCCAGTAAATATTGATTTCACCATTGATCCGGTGATTTTGATGTACTCATGCTAATATATTTAGTTATAAAGAGATTAGAGCCATAAGTTAGTTTTTGGTAATATAACCACAGTTGTACATGCTGTTAAAATGTTAAGGACATTTTACAGCATTTCAAAGATGACATTTTTTACATTAGAATAATAAAACTGTGGTATATTTAACTAAGCTTGACTGCAGACTAATATAGCAGGCCAACACTGAATCCTTATTATTCTGAACATTCGGTGTTTTGTTGACATAGTTGTTGAATTGGTTTCATTTCAGCGTATTGATCAGTTTGAAGGTACTGCTGATTATTTATTTTATTCTATGTAGCATAAAATAGTTTTAACAGCAATAATTAGGATTTTAATCAAGGCAGGATTTTTTTTTTTAGTACTGATAATTTAGCCCCCCCAAACAGTTGGACTTAATAAACTGGCCACACAAATGTATTCAAATATGTCTTAAACTTTTTCCTTGTTTTCCTTAGACCTGATAAACATGCCCCACCCCCCCTATCTTTTTTTGTTTGTTTGAGAAACGTGTTGAGATTTGGTGATGGAGCTGGAGATTACCTTTCTCTTTCCAAGTAACAAATACAGAGACTAACCTCCTATGGATAGTTCAAATATTAAATTATTAATAAAAATATTAATAAAAAGCAGAACTTGCAGATCTTTTCACAGTTCAGTTTTAATTTGTGAATTTAAAAAAGAGCTTCTCTGAAGTCTGACTAGCAGAGCGGGCCCAATTCACGGCTTTCAGCCCGCATTCACATTAATTTCCCTGCAAATATTACTGAGCCAATAAAGTCTGCAAGTAATTCAGTGTTATGGGCCCAGTTCCAACTAGTGCCACCTAACGACATCACCACTTTTTAAGTTCAGTTGTAATTGCTCAAAGTAAAGCAGTGTTGGAGGGGGATAATAGATAGAATTTTAGATTGTATTAGTTGTACAATGCTTCTCTTATGGCAGGTTTATGTTTCATCTTCAACAGATGTCGGTGTTAATACACATGCTGCTTACAGTGCAGAGTTACACAAAATGATCAGAGAAGCTCTTCTTTGATATGATTTACATAGAAAAAGGAGCAAAAAACCCAAACTGCACCTTGCTGGATAATGCAAGACCTCAAAAGTTTAGTTTTTCTCATTTGGTATCAACTTTTCTGCTAGTGGAACAGATAAGCCATTATTAATGTTAGCATATAGGTCTTTTTTTGTAACCTAGTTTGATTGCTAGATAGGTCTACACTCTTTGTTTTGATATGTACAAAATCTGCACATCTTTTTTCCATTGTGGAGGTAAGTGGAGAGAATGACTGTTAACCCATTTCCTGAGTAATAAATGGAGCCTCCCAACCACTTAAGTTAATGCATACATGGAGCATACATAATGCACGTCAGACTCTCTTTGGGAGTTTGAACGACAAATACCAGCAACGCTGTCAGACAGGCTGCTACGGTATCGATGGACATGTGCCAGTGAACACTTCTTCACCAGTCACTTCTGACCTCTAATGACAGGTTGATTTGACAATAATTATAATTTTAATAACAAGCTCCCTCTCCTCCTTTCTTTTCACAACTGGAGGAGGTCATTTTCAGAACAGATGGCACACTCGCATTGCAATTACAAGTAACTAGTGTGTCAATTATGTATTCTAGGAAAGAAATGAGTATCATTGTTAAGGGACTGTAATTACATGTAATCTTTATTATCAATGAGCCTGTTTTTTATTTTCAAAAACTAAATAATCCATAATCCTTTTAAAACATTCAAAGACATTAGAAAATGTATATAATTTTCCCAACATGGTGGGTAAAAGATAAACCTTTTTGTTGGCCCAACACCCAAAGCTCTTAGGTTTATAATCACAAATCTGCACCCTCAAGTACTTTTACAGCTCCTTTTATATTAAATCTTCAATAAAATTATCAATGTTTTTTTGTTTTTTTCCAAATACTTGACGGCTAACCTTCAGACTGCCTGAAAACAGAAGAGCATTCCATCCTTTTTTTCTAGTTATCCTTTTGTTCAGTAGATTTAAAAGCCTGTTTGTAGTGGATGGCTTCTTAGGGAAACTAGAACATGCAAGCTTTTGCATTTTCAAAAAGCAAGGTTTGCAGAGTACGTGATAAACTGAGCAAAAGGCATTTTCACGTTTTTAGAGATACAGAATTCCTGTATAAGCTGAAGATTATAGTTCTAAACTTTGATTAATTGGGGCATAGACAAAAATAAAGTGTGTTGTTTCAGATTCGCAAGCAGAGAATATGGCAGCTTCCAAGACCGACAAGTTGCATCAGCGCTCTGAGTACATACTTTTTTTTTCTCCAAGCTGTATATCCCGCTTCAAATCAAAGCCTAACCAAAGTGATGTCAGTTTTATATTTAAAGTGCCTTTGATAGTAACTCAATATCATTTGCTTCCCTTTCAAATTCAATATGATTGAAAATCTCCTCTGATTTTTCCTTGCCATGCTCCTAAGTGCTCAAGGTGCAAGATGTTCACTGTGCTGAAGCGCTAGAGAGGGAAAAGACAAAGGGGGGTAGGCCTGTGGGGGAGTTAATATTGCCCTGGAGTGTCTCTGTCTACAGTAACAAAGAGCCATGCAGGTTGCCAGGCATCTGAGATGAGTTTCCCCCGGGAGATGAAGAAGGGTACGGGGGGGTAGAGACAGAGCCAGCCGGCGGGTAATCCTGACACTGATCTGTTTTTATTGGAGAGCAAAGAAAGAGCAGGAGAAAAGATGACAAGAAAGGATGGGAATGAGGAAATGATGTGGCCCGTGATGTCTGCCTGTGAGTTAACATGTCAGCAGGATGAAAAACTGGGATCTAATAGATCATTAGGATGGCAGTGTTGCAGCAGAATAGAGATCTAGTTGTCTCAGTGCATAGATCACACATTATCATGACTGCTAATGAAAATGATTCTTGCAATTTTACATGTCAAAAACAGTGAAAAATGCCCTAGTGCAAGATTACTAAAGGTAAAGTCATTCAATTTATTATGACATAAGGAAAATAAAAGCATGAGCGGGTACACACGTTCTCGCTCTGTTTAAGGTTGTTTTTTTAAGTCCCATCACCAAAGCATAAATGTGTAGCAGCAATAAAATGCTAAGGGAGCTGACGTGACATGGTTGAAATCATAACTTGTCTTTTGAGTTAGCCTGATCACCAGCTCATTAGCATGCTAAGAAAGTGCTCGTTATGAAGGGATTTTGGAAAGAAGGAACACGCACCCCCAAAAATTGCCAGGTTGTCATGGATACCTACAGCAGAACAGATCTTGGTGGTAACCTACTCTGTTTACTTCAAGCTGTCCCTGTTGCTGGAAGGATCCATCATTTGGCAGAAAACACAGCTCACAGGCTGACTCCAAACTGAGCGGGTCCACCTCCAGTAATAATCCCACCTCTGTCAGAACTGGATGGATTTTTATGAAGTCCATGTGAGCCTGCAGTGAGCCTCCAGTGTGCCGTTTGCTGACAGAACTTGTCGGGTTGCATTGAGGTTTTATGCTGTTAACTCACCAAGTTATTCTGTGGTCTCCGTGGAAATCCCTTAAGGCTGATGTACAGTGATAAATGCAGTCCTGCTCCAGTTTCATTATTATCAGCGTGGAGTGCTGAGGTCATGAAATATTCTGGGGTCTAGCAGAAATAAGGTTTCACATAGCTTTCAGGTAATATAGTTGATAGTGTGAACATATACTGGAGATATGCAGGCACCCTGTACTGACAACACTTAGTTTCTATTTATTATCTCATCGAGTAAAGATTCTGTTTCACACACCCACTCATATAAATACGTCCCCTTTTAAGTTATCTATATGATGATGCATCGTCTGTGTTTGTCACAAATGCCAGAGTGCCATAAATACACAAATGCTGAGTAACAAAAATATCTGTACTCGTGTCTTTTATAAGTGCCGTTTACTCTTTTTAACTTGGAGATGTGAAAGGATACTTGGTTGCTTTTAACGACTGGCCTATGCTCACTGAAGTTTCTGTTTTGTGGAGATTTAACTTGAAAGGGGCTGAGGATGTAATTAATTATTTGTTGTTTTCACTCATGTCATCATGAATGTCCTTCTATTTTTACCTTGTACAGGGAAGGAACCCATTTTTCCTTGAACCTGCCATCATAATCGCAATCACTGACGGCAACAAGTTGACAAGCAGCAGCGGAGTCCAAGACGAGGTTAGCCAGCTTTACCAGACGAGCTCAGTGTCTCTGTCTATAGGAGATGGATATAACCCTCCAAGTTTGATGAGTGAAACCAAAGACACAAAAGAATGCTTTGGGAAAGTAAACTCACTTTTTGAATAAAGATAGGTACAGAAGATAAAGCTGTGGGGTGTTATTCCCACTGACTGACAAGTCGGCCATTATGGCTATTCACGTGCAAAGTTAGATCTCTCCTTTTTTATCATAAAACTAAACTTTTAAGTCGAAATGAGAAACTTGATGGTGTCGATCTGTTGTAAGCAGTATGTCAGGTGGTAGTGCTTTTAGATTGCTGGATGATAAATGGGATAGAAGGAGAGTGTTTAATTCAGACTCATTGGAGTCTCGCTGCTATCATACCTTTTTAAATAACAGTTCAGTCAAGAACCGAGGCTGTTCATTGATGGTTAAAGCACTCTTTTACAGTATAAATAGCTTTATATTGTAATGTTCGAAGGTATAACTTTTTTTTTTTTAAACATGAAAAACTTAGAAATAGTCTTTTGGAAACTTTTGGAATTTCAGTTTTGCTATAATTTAATGAGTTTGATTAGTGATGCTATAAATTGTTTATTTTCAGAGCTGCCTGTGACAGCCATGACCAACCAGAGACATTAAAGAAAAACCTAACCAGGTTATAAACAATGAAGAATAAACCCTTATGTCTCATTCTGATTTTTTCCCCCGTCCACTGTCCAGCTCCATCTGCCTCTGACCACCCCGCTGCCTGGTAGCGAGCTGACCAAAGAGCCCTTTCGCTGGGACCAACGTCTGTTCGCTCTGGTGTTGCGCATCTCCGGCAACGCTTCGGTGGAGCCTGAACCTCTCGGTGGCGTCCCGTCTGATGATTCTCCGATCACACCCATGTGTGAGGTTACTGGAGGTAGGTGGTTTTTGGTTCCTGCATAATGTTTTTAACCACTGCTGAAAGGGTCACTCCAACAAATTCACACAAAGAAATTATGAGGAGCAGCCTGTGAGTACAGCCAATAAAATTCATCTACAGGTGTGATCAAGCTTTTTCGAGTCTTTGGAAGTATCAGAAGTATAAGTTAAATCTAATTAATAATATCCTTGCTGCTTTTGTAAACCAGAAGAACAGAGCTTGAATCATTGGTGTATCTAACAGGAAGGGACAGTTTAGTGGAATGTGCTGCTGAGGTTTATTATAGGATTTGTAGCCTCCAGTGTTTTTGGTGGTTGAAAAATGCCCTTAGCCACTTAACTTATGTATCTTTAAACCAAATCCACAACAGTAAACCATTGCATTTTTGCAATTTCTGTGATAGACCACTCAATCGGGGCGACAGTGGCTCAGGTGGTAGAGCAGGTCGTCCAATGACCGAATTCCTGCTCCCCCAGTCAACTGTTGTTGTGTCATTGGGACCAAAGTCCCACTTAACCCTCCTTGCCTCCAGTGTTGGCATTACTGGTGTACTCAGATGTAAGTCTCTTTGGATGAAAGTGTTTGCTAAATGACTGTAAAAATAAAATGACTGTAGAAAACCGGGTTTCTGATCAAATGCTATTTTGGATGAAAATAGCACAATATTGCCAGTTGACAACTTCATCAGGCACGTGCAGAGTAGTCAGTCTTGTTTTGGGGTATGGATGATGTCATTATTTGCATTTCTTATGATTCATTACGATACATTTTTATTTGAAGAACAAAAGGTCTAATAATAATAATAATAATAATAATAATAATAATAATAATAATAATGCATTTTATTTATAGCACCTTTCAAGAAACCCAAGGTCACTTACCAATGAATCAAAGTAAATAGTTGCAAAGCAAAACTCAATGAGTGAACTGCATACAGTGAAGAATATATATGTAACTAAACAATGAAAACATATTGGTCGTAAATATGAAATGTATTTAATAAAAAGGTTTCCTTTGATAAGATTTTAATCAGTTGCAAAAAGAAAACAAAAACAACATATTAAAGTTAACCGTTGTGTTGCCTGCTTGCTGCCTTGCTGCTTTGCTCTGAAGATAATTTTCATCACCCTGATAAAGAAGGGATAAAATATATTGAATTACAAGAAAAATGGTAATGAAATATTGTATATGCCTCTCTGAATTATTACGTGCCTCGTTTGAACAACTACAAGAGTTTCTAAAAAAAAAATTTACATCTCATTCAAAAGGAATTCCTAGAAGAAAAAAAATAAAATAAAATCAAGAATTTTTTTTATTTTTTATTTTATTTTTAAAAAATGTATTGAAAGTCATTTATAGCCATCTTATAATTACTATATAAAAAATAATTGAACAAAAACAGTCCAATGGAATTCCTAATGATTCTGTTTATTTTCTATATTTATGTAGAAATTATTCTGGACATTATTTTAACATTTTTTGTAATATCGTTCCTGTTTTTAACATGCCTTTTTTATGCCATTTGTTATTCCATAAGTTAATTCTCCTCTTCAAATTGAATATGGCAAATTTTATTTATATGACTCAATTAAACAAAAAGGCGGTTTCAAAGTGCTTTACATTAAACAAAAAAATCATTAAAAAATGTTTTAAATTCAGTAATAAAGAGACTGTGTAAGAAATGCTTTGCAGAAAGTCTTCAAATTCCTTCACTTCACTTATATCAATTAAATAAATTGATTAAATGCAGTGGTGTACAGGAAAGTGTTTAGGTGTGATTCTAATTAAGCAAGAGCTTACGTAGAGCTACGCTTCTCTGGGAGCTTGTTCCACATATGGTGCAGGAAAAACTTACAACGGCTCCATGTTTTGTTCAGACTTTGGAGATTGAGATTATATTATATCATTATATCTATTATATCATTTTATCATTTATCTATTATATAATTTGCACACCAGAACATTTACATTATTTGCTGTTGCTTTTAGATTGATGTAAAGTTTAATCTTGTGCTTACTATGGTTTTCTGATGAATGCCATGCTGTCTTAATGGAAAAAAACCCCCAAAAACATAAGATGTATGTCTCTCAAGAGCAACAAGCATAAATTGTTCTGCAGAATCTGTTTGAACATGCTGGTACAGTGTCGCAGTACTTATAACAGCAAATCAAAATGGATATTTTTAAGTGGATTCTTTAGGGCTCCAGATGACTCATGTGTCAGGTTAAAGTTGGGGAGTTGCAATGTATCTGTTTTTGGGAAATAAAAATGTAGATGGAGAAAAAGATAGTCTTGGCAGCTGCTTTCCACTTGAATGAGGGACAGCCTTGAGCTCTTTCTCAGCATTGTCTTCATCAACACGCAGTGTTGTGTTTACAAGTTTGCCACTGGGACCGGACCCAGTACAAACACAGTGTGCTCTTACAGTATTTTAAGCACTGGACAACTCTGCTGGGGCTTCAGTGGAGGGGTTAAGTGCTTTTGTTCAAGCATTCTTAAGTAGCAAATGTTGATCAAGCTCAGAAAGATTTTCCCACCTGGCTCAGAATTGGGATGGCATTTTTGCCCGATGATTTTTGTTCTGTAATCCCCTCTGCTTGTAAAATAAGCCAGAATCCTGGCTGCCTACCTGACAGTTTTAAAGAACGTGCACTCATAGAAGTTGACTTCTATCCCTTCTGTCTCCAGTTCCTCCCTGCCGCTGACAGCTGGCAAGAGGAATGCACCAGAATGATGCTGATGGCAGGTTAAGATTAACACATGCACACACAGAGAGAACAGAGCACACCAAAGCTCTGTGTCGCAGTCATGGTGCTGAATACAGAACATGACACAGCTCTATTGTCAGTGATGGTCTACAGTACATGCTGCCTGTCCATTACTGCTGATGGCAGACCTGACACAAAGCCACAGCCTATTGAAATGAAGTGTGAATGGGTGCATAGCCGGGTCATTAGAGGTGAAGTGGGAGGCAGTTTATGGCTAGAAAGCTAGATTAAACTGATCAGTTGTAGCTTTGCTAAACAGTATCTGAATCAAAGTCTACATGTCGACCAGACAAATGTTTTATGGCAGCTTCTGTTTCTAGAGGAACATGTCATGCAAAATGTACCATTTGCATGTACTATTTATACAAAGTGTGAAGGAGATGAGACTGAAAGAGTCCAATGTCGAGCAGAGCGCTCTTGAAATTGCACAGTGCTTGCATTAGACAGGCACTGCAAGTTGACTATGCATTTTAGATATTATAATCTTCTGATCTTACTCAAAAAGCCTCAACTCAGCTCACTGTGGGTCTGTCTGATTCCTCTGAGGTTCAGTTACTTCATACAAATTTCAAAGTATTTGTAAGGATTCAGCCCTTGAACCTTTTCCTTTACTTTAGGAGTAAATGGCTCTCATGTACGTTCAGTTTTCATAAAAAAATATCTTAAATGTCTACTGTGGCGGCTTAAAAAAATCATCTGTACCATTTACAGCAAGAAAACGCAGTCTACATGTTAGCATCTAAAATGCACAGTGAAGCAAATGTATCTCGTCAGTTTTTGCATCTAAACAGTCTTCGAGTGTTTAATCAAAGAGCAAAAACTCAAAACTCAAGTTTTGTTAATTCATATGATGTTTATAACTTATTACTGAACACAGTATTAATCAGCAAAATGATCACGCTTCACATTTATTTAATGGAGTCTTTTAATCCCTTCTGGGTCATCATTTTCTGTTTTTTGTGATTAAATTCTTTTGTGTAATATCAGCAGCTGCAAGGGGAGATTTTAAATTTTAAAAAGCGAGAGAACAAATATTGTATTAGTATCAGCCAAGTCCACATAAATAGCTTGAAATGAATGATTTTATTTTTCCAGGTCTAACAGATGTCTAAAAGAAAAGCAGCTTTGTTGGTTTATTTTTCTATTTTGGGGGTTTATGATTTGTACATTTGTGTCTGTATTTTGCAGGTCGTTCCTATAGTGTGTTTTCTCAGCGCATGTTGAATCAGTGTCTGGAGTCTTTGGTGCAGAAAATCCAGAGTGGAGTGGTGATAAACTTTGAGAAGACGGGACCTGACCCTCCTCCACTAGAGGGTAAGAGGCGCCTCTGTTTTGTTTCAGTAAAATTTATTTATAACTACTAGAGGCTTTTCTGACATTGCTGCGCTGCATCTATTTGATAAGGCAAGGAGCTCTTTTCTCCCACTTAAATATTTTTCATCCTCCCCGAGTGCTTCTTTTCTGTAGCTTTTAAGCAGCTGATGAATGTCATTGTTTAAACCTCCCACCCTCATATTTAAGTACTCGCACAATTATCAAAAACCCCTTTGTTGCATGTCATGTCTCAGACACATCTTACTGCAAGTTTCTGATTGTTGTTTTACACCAGTGAAGTCAGCTTCCTCTGTATGTTTATGCACAGACGCTCCAGCTGAGACGTTGAAGTCTGGTCTCCAGCCTTGGCACTGCTGTCACAAGCTGATCTATGTTCGGCCAAACCCTAAAACTGGCGTCCCCATCGGTCACTGGCCCATCCCTGAGGCTTTCTGGCCAGATCAGAACTCCCCAACACTGGTAAGAATATGGTTTTAGGTTTGTGTGCAGAGAAATCTGAAGGAACTACCAGACATGACCACAATTATCTTTTTAAGTTTGATCATATGACAATTAGAAAGGCAGCTTTTTGTGTCCCAGTAATCTTTTACAAATTACATAAAACCATCAGCACAGACGGTTACCGTGGTAATAAATGTTGTAGAATAGAAATAGAAATAAATAATTAGGATAAAACAAGATTTATGTGTTGGAACAAAACAAACCCTTTTAAAGAAGATTAATTTCTTGTCGATACATTTTGCAGTTATTATTTATGTTTATGATATGTACTGTAACAGTAACTTATCCTACCGCTTTTCCCCACCAGCCCCCCCGCTCAGCCCACCCTCACGTACGTTTCTCCTGTGTGGACGCTGAGCCCATGGTGATAGACAAAGTACCCTTCGACAAGTACGAGCTGGAGCCTTCGCCACTCACACAGTACATTTTGGAGAGGAAATCCCCACACACCTGCTGGCAGGTACATCACAAACACAAAACAATGTTTAGTAAGAGGCGACTTCTGCAAGCAGGGAGAGTTTGTGTCGGTCACATAGCACATTTCTCAGCAGTGATATTAACATCATTAGATGCTCTAACATGCCAGTGCTTTTCTGGGTTTTCAGGTTTTGATCACTTAAAATGTAGATTCATGAACTGTAGAGTAAGTTACTGTATGTAATTATTAATACTTAATTAATCTGTGACACATCAACCTTGAATGACGTAATGTAATGCATTAAGTCATAAAAGTTTAGAAATTCAAGATTTTCAGGAATGAGAAGTTCTTAAAATATATATTTTCATTCTGAAGTAACGTTGCATTTTAACTCTACATCGCTGGTTCGATTAGGAACCAAAATGATTCCCTCATACATGGGGCTCAGACGATCCGAATCACGATTAATTGAACATGTTACCTAGATTACAATTAATTAGCAATTATCTTAGTATTATTTTATTCTTAGCCCCCACAACCGAAGGTTTTTTGTCGCAAATATATAATAGAAGGACAGATATTAATTTTAAAATAAGTTAAAGGAAGCACACACAGTTGATCTATATATGGTCATTTAATGAATATTTGTAAATATATTTAAGAGAAATATTTGAAATAATCAACTTGTGCACGATTACATCAATTATTGTTTCTGAATGTCGGTTTTGATTAATTTTTAACTAATTGCTCAGCCCCACTCAGACAGCAGCTGTCTTTGTTTTTACTGCATCCCAAACACCTACAAAGATCAGGCCGCTGACTCTGCTGCTGCATCTTCTTCTCAGTAGCAGGTCTTAGCTAAAGCGTGGAAGTACAAGTGAAGATAAAAAGAAAAAACATTGCTTAAGCTGCAGTCTCACATTTTGACAGCACAGCACCTCCATGCAGGGTTGTGCTGATATTTGAACATTTTTTCTTTGTGCTTTAGAAGATAACTGCTGTGAAACAATCTGAAAATAGCATTTTAATTCTCTGATTCAAGGATTTGTTCAGCTGCTCAGCCAGGCTCTGTCTATCAAGATTTACATTTTTGATCATTTATTCAGATTACCATTTTGTTTTTGGTGTAATTGTTTTTAACATTTTGTGATCTTAAGAGATGGATTTTGTTATACATTATTGCAGCTTCTATTTAGATGTATTACAAGTGTGTTTTTTGTGGCTGTCAGCATACCTGTCCAAGATCTGAGTAGATTCACTGCTTGGCTAAACTGCCTCTTCTACAGAAACCATTGCAAATGTGCAGCCTTCTTGTAATTTTAAACATTGTAAATAAATAAAAATCTATATATATACACAAGCATGGTGCTGACAATTATCAAAATCAGAATCAGAAAGTTTTTTATTGTCATTATAAAGAAACCCCCTTTAATTTATCTGTGGCAAGAATCTAGCAGTAGTTAAAATGTCTGTTTTTTGTCAGTTTATTAATGTTGTGTGTTGTGCATCCTCTAACGTGGCCAGCTTGGCTGTAGTATATATGACTTGCACATTCACTGTTGGAGTGAATAACATGGAAATGTTCAGCCACAAACTTTGTCCTGCTTCGCTGTATTGAATGTCTTACACAGGTTTGCTGATGTAAGCACTTCTGAAGCAAAGACTTGTTTTAAAGATTATAAAAAGTATTTTCATGGCATATTGTGTAAATGTTACCCACAGGTGGTAGACATTAGCTCTAAAAGATCTATGCCCTAGTTGATTATCAGCTTAATGAATGTTTATGTGAAGACTTTATTCAGCTAGTTCACGTTTTTGTTTGCTGATTGCAGAGTTCAAATGTCTCATTTATTGATTGATTTTTTTTTTTCTGTCTTCTAGGTGTTTGTTAGCAACAGTGCCAAGTACAGCGACCTGGGTCAACCCTTTGGTTACCTAAAGGCCAGCACAGCTCTGAATTGCGTCAACTTGTTCGTAATGCCCTACAACTACCCTGTGCTTCTGCCACTCCTGGGTAAAATTCCTTCCGCATGTGCTGGTCTCCCTAATTTTTGCTGTCACCTTTATTTCTGCTGCTGTGACATAATTTCTTGTGGAAATGTCTCACTGTTCCAGCTCAGTGTTGGCATCAGCCATTTTTTGTATCTTGCATTTCCTCCATGTTGTGTAGCAAAACTAATTCTGCAGTTATGTTGTTAACTTAATCATCATTTGGAACAGGCTTAATAATACTAATCAAATAAATTCTCCTGTTGCATAACAGAAATATATTTCAGGAGATTTTTGTCTGTTTGCTTGACAATCTAATGTCACAGATTAATTTTCTTTTGCTCGTGTGTAACTTCCAGGGTTTCTTTTTTTAATTTATTTATTTATTCATTTTTTTGATACTGCAGATGACTTGATCAAAGTGCACAAGTTCAAGCCTACCATCAAATGGCGGCAGTCCTTTGAGAACTACCTGAAGACCATGCCTCCCTATTATATCGGGGTCAGTGGACATCCTTCTTTACATCTTCTTTTATTTCATAAACATACAAATCCCATAAATCTTGCTGTGTTTCTTCCTCAGTCTCTGAGAAAGGCGCTGAGAATTATGGGAGCTCCAAACCTGCTGGCTGACAACATGGAGTATGGGCTGAGCTACAGTGTGGTTTCCTACCTGAAGAAGCTCAGTCAGCAGGTTTGTTATTGCATTACTGGGTGTTCCTAAATAATTTTTGCTTGATTTTAGTGTTTTTTCCCCTCTCATTTGTTGTTTCTATTTCACAAGGTTTAATTCTTAAGTTTTTGTTTTTCCAATTATGTTTTTTAAATGCAGACTAATAAAGACATTTTACAATTTTCTTAATTTTACAATGTCATCATTTATAATTTCTTGTTTATTTTAAACGAATACAAGAATAATCATTATTTCAACTCACTATTATGTGTTTCAAACCTTTCGTTCGGCCTATATTGCCTATAATGGTGACAAAAATGGTGACGATTTTCAGCAATGATATTTATAACATATGATTCGCTTGTGTTTCCAGACAAAAATCGAGTATGATCGCCTGATTGCCTCGATTGGTAAGAAACCACTTCCAGAGACCGGCATTAAGGTGCGCTGGCGGGGTGGAGGTATCTCTTTAGCCCAACGCAGGGACTTCATCAATCAGCTGCAGAGTCTCACAGGGGAAGCCCCCACTCTACCCATGGAGCTTAACCCAAAAGAGTTTCAGGGGTTCCACTTGGCGCTGCTCAACAAGGTATGGTTGATTGTAGTCATTTTCCTGTTCAGATCAAGCATTTCTTATTAAACCTTATTTTCTACTCTCATCTTGTTGTGCTCTCCTGACTTATCATACAGTAGAGCTTTATTGACCTGTTTGATATCATTTTTTTTTTGTGTGTGTGTGTGTGTGATCATCTTCATTTTGAGTGACTTCAAATTTGAAGTTGAATCCTTGGTTTTTACAATGACTTCACTATGTCTGTCTTTTCTCATTCTCAGGGCTTGAAGCCCCAGAGCTTTAGGAATCCCTACGACATCCCTCGCAGCCATCTGCTGGATCAGCTCAGCCGAATGAGGAGAAACCTGCTCAACACCAGCGTCTGTAGTCTGCGAGGGCAGGACTCAGGTGTGGCGCAGTGGAATTTGCTCCTTTGCAACTTAAATACTATGCAAAAGTGATGTCATGTTAGATTAATTCCTCCTGATGTCTTGTGTCCAGACCAACTCCACAGCGTGCCAATTGCCCAGATGGGAAACTACCAAGACTTCCTTAAAGCTGCACCCCAGCCTCTTCGAGACGCAGACCCTGAACAGCCCAAACGTTTGCACACGTTCGGCAACCCTTTCAAATTAGACAAGAAGGTGAGTCCCACTGAGTCATCTCAACTCCAACAGGCAAGTGGCAGATGTTGTTTGAAAAGCATTAAGTTGTTTCTTCCTCACTTTCCTTTTAGGGCATGATGATTGACGAGGCAGATGAGTTTGTAACTGGCCCTCAGAACAAGGGCAAAAGACCAGGAGACAGTAGCAACAACATGCCAGGTGGAGGTCCCAAGAGACGACGCTGTATGTCCCCTCTGCTGCGTTTGGGCAGGGCCTACACCCCTCCAGTATCTCCCCCCGCCAGCCCACGACCCTCAACAGGTAAGATTTTAATCATGTACACAACTCGTGCACATCTGTGCATCCTTTCTGCTAAAATGCTGATTATTTCAAATTTAATTAGCTGGTCGTTTTTTCTTTTTTGCTGTATTACTTTCCACATCTGGGTTTTATTCTTTGTGGAGTTTCCCTTTTTAAGGAAATGAAAATTAGTAAGATGAGTTTTGGATGTTCTGGGAGATCAAACACAGGTGTGTGGGTATGAAACCGCTAAGACTGAAAAACCTAATTTGTAAGTAAACAAAATAAACTGTACCATCTCCAAAATCTCATACCCCACAGACATGGACATAAATGACGAAACATCAGAACCAGACCTTATCATCAACCACCTGAATCAGAACCACTACGGTTCAGATGGGAGCTCTGACTCAGAAGTAGACGGTCCCTGTGGTCCGGTTGATTTCCAGGAGAACCACACATCTGAAGATCCTCAGGCTTTTCGGCACAATGAGGAGGAGGAGGAGGAGGACGAGGGGGAGGGTGAGGGTGAGGAGGAGGAGAATGGGCGACCCCAGACAGGTGAGCTGCCACCGGGCAGCGAGGGAAGAGCAGAGATGGTGTCAATGGAAGACCAGCCACTGCGCTTCCTGTCACCTACGGCTCTGAAGAAGCACATTCATGGTGAGACGACGAAGGTCAACAATGAGCTGAGGGCACTCATCACCAAGGAGATCAGAAAACCTGGCAGACGTATGTATTCAAATGTGATCAATTACAAGGGTACACAAAAGAAAAATAATAACTTTCAGGTAGGGCTGGATAGATCTTTGTTTTTTTATAGTGTATGTTTGGTTTAATGCCAAAGCAAAACAGTCAGTCATGTTGATTAATCACTTCAGTAAAAATTCGTTGTTGTATTTGAGGGCAAAATGTTCCAAGTTTGCACCATCCTCCCCTGCTGGGTTTTTAGTTTTCCTGGAAAAAAACCACATAAGTATAGCCGTATTCATGGCTATCAAACTTGCATTTGGCCTGTAAGGCCATTGTTCTCAACTACTTAAGAAATTTGACTGGTCTTGGAGGTCATAGTGATTTTATTCAGCTTAGCTCATGTTTATTTGTTCTTTCCTTTTGTCATTGTTAATTATTTCTAAGTCTTTAACGACAGAAAGTTCAATAACCGCTGATTTTGGTACAAAGGAATTCATGTCCATGCCTTGCCTGCAACAAATGTAGACAAAAAAAATCCATTTTAAATTGCAGGGTGTAATACAATAAAATGAGGAAAGATGCCAAGTGTGGGTGAATACTTTTGCAAGCCACTGAGTGTGTGTGTGTGTGTTAAAGGGATGTCATAGAAACGGTTGTAATGAAGCGACTGATCATTGCTCACCTACTCTTTTCTGTTTCAGACTATGAGAAGATCTTCCTTCTCCTGAAGCAGATTCAGGGCACCCTGGACACACGGCTCATCTTCCTCCAAAACATCATCAAGGAGGCAGCCAGGTACGGAGTTCTGCCATCTTCTGATGTCCGAGAATTACATTTTCCCCGCTTTCAGGAATGAGCTCTAAGCAGAACCATCTGTTGGCGTGGTTAAGAAACCAATGACTCACCGACAGACATGCATTGCCAACACATTCTGTTTTAGCCAACCTTGTAGTAGAAAGGTAATCTGGTTTTCCCCTGCATCTTGGTTTGTAGGAAGATGAGTATTATAATTGCTTTAAGATAAAAAACATAAACGTCATAAACATCCCCTTTTTATTGTTAATGGAATGCATTATTTTACAATATATTTAGAATTCGTGTTAAAACATTTGTTGTTGTTTCCTCTTTGCAAAGGTTCAAGAAGCGTGTCCTCATTGAGCAGCTGGAAAACTTCCTCGAGGAGATCCACAACAGATCCATTAACATGAATCACGTGGACACGCTCTGAGACCAACTCAAACTGAACTTGCTTATAATGAACCCAACAACCCTCCATTTTCCCTCTGGAACCCCCTCCCCTGCCCTCCCCTCGTTCTACTAAACCAAGGCCCCTGCAAAGATGAGATGACAGCATCCAGCTCTCAAACAATCCCCTCTTCAGTTGGCTCTTCATTTAATCGGCACTAGAGGAGGTTGTGTTGGTTTTTGCAGAGGAAGAAGTAAAAGCAGTACTGACCCTGGATGATCGTAGTGCAAATAAGAGATATCTGAAAGGATGAGTGGGGCAGAATTTAATGCTATAAAGATGCCTGTTTAACATCTGATGACTGCTGCTCTGAGCCTGTCCTTGATTACTCTGATTAGATTTTATTTTTCTGTCCTTTTTGGGGGGTTTTTCCACTAAAATGACAAGCAATTATCTCTCAAATAAGAGGTGGAGTAAACAAGGACTTTTTCAGAGATAAGAAGGCGACCCGTAACTTACGTTGAGTCACGTTTAAGCAAGTATGTGACTGAAGGTGCAGAAAGGGTTAAGTCAGTTTATTCGTAATTGTGTGTTTTGTTTTCAGACAACTCAGGGTCAAAGGGATCCAGTGAAGACATTCATGAAACACTGTTCTCCCATCATATGCCTTTTCATTCATTCAATTCCCCCTTTTTTTGTGTGTTTTTTTTTTTTTTTTTTTTTCCTTGCATTTGTTTGTGGGAGGATGAGTCCGTTATAATTGATTGTTAAAATTGACTTTGTACACTCCGCCAACTGGAGCACTCCACTACTCTGCTCTTAACTGGGAATGTTTCTGCTCCAGCATTGACTTTGTCAACTTGTGGTCTACCTGCCAGATTGATAATTTGATATTAGTAAGTAATAATTTAAATGTTTGACAATTCAAATGACAATTTTCACTTCCCTCAGGGGAAGAAAGAATCCAGTTTTCTTTACATCTGAAAACTGTAAACTTAAGTCTGTTTTGAAATGCAAGTTGCATCAATGAGATCAATGCAAAGTAAATTCATCTTGAATGATGCAACATCATTGGTGATAAATGTTTAAATACAGGGACAAAAAGCTCAGGAACTGATATTAATGCATCAATATCAGCAATAACATTTGATCCCCCCCCCAACCCTTTCCATTGTTTTCTTTATTTTTAGCCTGAAACAGCTGATATGCAACAAAAACTGTCATCTGCTGGAGTGTTGATGACGCAAGGTCTCAGATGCCAGCTTGTCCCAGTGAGCTGGTTGCTGCCAAATGACCTAAACTGCCCCCTAATCTCCCTTCTCTCCGCCACGAATCTCAAACCAACTTCTTGTCGCTTGAACATTAATGCACTTGTGTAAATTTGAGAATTCTTATTTAACATTATTTAAAAGAAAAATGACCTTTTTTCTCTCAAAAAATAAAAAAAAATTGGCCAGGCTTGTTCACTGTTCTCAAATGTACACAAATAAACCCATATTGAGGTCTACAGGTCAAAAGTTGATTTCTGATTCAGATGGCAGCCCTCTTTCGTTCCCTCCCTCCTCGGACAGGGACCAAAATCTGCCATACTTGTCTTTGTTTGTGAAGAGGCCGCTACCAAAAGAGTATTTTGAATACACTGTAAAGATGTAAATAACCCTAGAGTACTATTTAAAGAGAATGTTCAGTGGAAAAATGGCCTTTTTGTAAGTATTTCCATGACTAAAGTTTCTATTTTACACTGTGAAAGGCCATGTAAATAAAGTGTTCCGTAAAGATGCGACTCGATGTGCTTTTTTTCCCCCCTTTTTGTCCAAGTTTGCTTAAGCAACTCAAACAAAAGGCTGCTTTTTTTTTTTAAATTGCAATAATGGAAGAGCCAAAACATGCAAGTTGTAAAAACATATTAAAATTTTATTTACATATATGTACAAAAATAATGTCCCTCTTCCTGAAGTGTCTGTGGATCCCTCCATTTGGTCCACAAATAAATACCAGTAGTGAAATAAATTGGTATAGAAGTGTGTGTGTGTGTGTGTAGGTGTGAGAGCTTTAGGGTGCTTGATCTGAAGGGTTCATCACTCTGCCCATAAATAAGATTGATCCTGAAACGGAGAGAAAAAAATTTATTAGATTAAAAAAAAGTGTAAACCGCTCCGGTTTAAATGATCAGCTTGTTGAGTTTCTGAGGATCACTAGGGGTCGCCAAACCAAAAATTACATCCTACATGTTTCACGATGAAGTTTCCACAAATCTGTTACTTTCTCTACATGTGTTCATGCATTTTCATTCGAATTTCCTAGCGTATTCAATTAAAATGAACATAAAGCAGGCATCAGACCCAGATCCATTATACAGGAACCATTTTTCTTTTGGGGATCAGGAAGTAGTGGTTAACCAGCCCACCGGTCAGGTCTTTGGGAGCTATTTGGATGGCTCTTTGACCACAACTCTTTATTTCCTAGAGAATATGTGCATTTAATTTCTGAAATATGGAGGGGTTGGAAGGGAAAAAATAGCTATTGGAGCCATGTCAGCCTAAATGTTTTGTTAATACTGACGGCAGAAAAAGTTAATTCAAGCCATATTTTTAGAAAATAGCGGCTTTGTTGGACTATTTTCTGCTGTGGATTACAAAACATTTGAGCTCTAGTGAGTGTTTCTAGGTGCAGTACTTGGTGAAATCTGAATGCTCACTATGTTCACGGTAAGGAACTGCAAATGTACTTTTTTCTACATGAAACTGTTATCTGGCATGGCAATAAGAAGAATAGGTATGATGCAGTTAACGAAACTGTAGCAAATATTGCTTCTTAAGTTGAGGTATTTACACTGTAAAATAGATACCTGTGTTAACCTGTCGCAGTAGAAATAAGAAAGGTCGGTCTGCCTTGAAAACCGGAGCACGGGATCGTTTGAGTAGCACCATCGCTGCAATGATAAAAAGTTAGTTTTTAACAACCCACTACCATAACCAGTTTGTTCTCTTCTTTTTTTTTTTTTATGACTGCACATGTGACTCACCCGTGGCAGCAGATGCCTTTGTCCCATCCTCTGTGACTTCTATTCTTACTTCATGAAAGGCATCAGACACATAAAGACCCTCCTCCACTGCAGAAAGAAATAAAACTGTCAGTTGGGCTACAGCAGTCGTTAGAGCTGCACACTGCAAAATTCGGCCTGTTTTGTAAAAAACTAGTATTGAGAATCTATCATAAATGGATTCATTGACCTGATATTCCAGTGAAGTCAGCTGCTGTCGGGTTAAAAGCGTCACTGATGCCCATCGCGGGAAACACTGACCTCAGGTTGAACTTGTTTTGCATTCTGAATCTGTACCAGACATCAGAGTTTGTGTTAACATCTCCATCTTTTCTGAGCAAAGAGTGAAAAGATTTAAAGATTATTTGATCCCCACCTGGGGAGGAAAATGTCCATCTTGGTCCTGCGCAGGCCGGTGTTCCAGGATGCCAGCTGGCGTGCGGTGAGCTGGGACTCGAGGGAGGACAACAGAGTCTTCCTCTCACTAGGCAGGACCACTTGTAGGTGCAGGGAGTGGCCCAGGTATGGCAGCTCCAGCACCGTGTAGCGCTGGTCAGATGATGTTCTGAACTGACCTGCCCGGGAGATATATACACATTTATGTCAATCATTTCTGACTTTTCCCAAAGATTTATTTGGTTACTAAATCCTTCTTTAGTTATCTTCTTTTTGCAGGTGCTGCCTGGCCCTATTTTCACCTGATTGTACAACTTTCTTTTTTTAATGCTTAATAACTTATGAACAGGTTGAATAAAAACAGTACCTGCGACATGACATGCACTGTGAACATTATTACTCTGCATGGAAATATCTAGCTTATTCACATTTTATTCATTTTACTTATATACTGAAAATATCTTAAATATTTGTGATGTAGCCTCTGCATCTCCTGTGGCAGCCTAGACTATTGTGGATGGTAAAAAAAAGATTCATGCTACAATTAGATGCACCAGTAAAGGTGTTGATTTGATGCTTCCTTGGTTAAGCTTGCGGGAAATTGTCACTCTTGCTGCCACAGCTCATCAAGCTTAAGTTTGCATCTCTTACATAAACCCCTTTTTTTTCAAGCTGCTGTTTCCACTTTGTTGCTGCTTTCAAATAGCTTTAACAGGAATGTGATCAAATAAAAAGGGAGATTGCAAGAAATTTTATCAGAAAAAAAGACAGCAACACTTGAAGCTTTATTAAAAAAAAAATAGAAAGAGCCTCATTCTATGATAGACACAAGTTTATGCTATTAAGCGTCTTGTTTCTCAAGAGAATGTGGTTGATTAATTATTAAGTCTATATGATTGTCTTGAATATTGTAGATTCACATGTGAAGCAGGAAGATTATTCAAGAACACCAAATAAAAGTCAGACTTGTGAGAAAAATAAACATTTTGGATAATCAGTTTAGTGTGTTGCTGATTATTGTGAAATTCCTAATTAACCTCATCCAATTCGAATGTTTGTGTTTTCAAGCCAAAGAAATAATAGTGATATTTGTAAGCATGGAAAACTTTTACCAAATGACAACTTGAAAGTTGAAAAAACAATCTGGAAAAACACTGACATGTATTATCTCCACATAAAGCTGCTGGAAATAATGGACAGTTCTTCACGTCCTCTACACAACATAGTGAGGAAACAACAGAGACTTCTGCAAATCCAATGCAAGACAGAAATGTACAGGATATCATTCCTGCCAGCAGCCACCACCCTCTGGAAAAAGTCAGTATTATCTCCTTATCAAGTATGACTGTTTTTTTTTTTTACAAAAAAACAAACAAAAAAAACCCCTCTGGAATCAATAAAGTATTTTCATTTCATTATTTTCATAAAACTGTTAAATGCCATGTTCATCTGCTGCTTGCTAACAGCAGTTATACCTACATGTGCATCATTATTGCCATTACAATATATCTTTTTTTTTTAAAGAAGATAATGTTACAATTATTATTTTGTTTGAGCTATAAATGGAATATTCCTTTTACATTCCTGTTCACATATTACAGAGCATGGTTTGATCAAGAGTGATATTTTTGCCCTTATCATAACCATATCTTTGAAAAAATGAAGCATTTTTCTGCCCTTTTCGGCACAGTCCTTGACTCCAAAAGCCTAAATTGAAAATTGTGTATTTTCAATTTGACTTTTTCCGGTTAATCTAATCATAAAATGCAGTTTATGTGGTAGTGTTTTATTCAGATGAAGGTCTTAATCAGCCCAGTAAACATAGCCGTTGACAATCGCTCATTTGAACCAGGGAGTGTTCACTCAGTTCTACAAAGAAACAGCTGATACATCTGGGACGGGGTTGCATCTAAACTAAGTCAAGGCTAACACTAAAAAGCTTTAAGGAGCTCAAGGCAGTGACTGTAGTTCTCACTACAAATCAATGTCAACATTTTATATTGATGACTTTAGCACCTTGAAAAGCTCCTGAAAATA
>JBBBVU010000013.1:7146100-7166892 GCA_037177055.1 Atherinosoma microstoma
AGATGTGGTTTCTCAGCCTTGGGGAGCAATGGGTCTAGAAATGAAAATGTCCATGTGCCATCAAACGAGTCATAAACTAGGAGTTTTAAGGTCGGAAAGTTACATAGTGCGTTTTAAACTGCGCCCGTGGTCATGTTTGGGTCAGTCTCAGCATAAAAGCCACTCCTAAGGTCCGAACAATGGCGATTTTAGGAGTAGGATTGGCTTAAATTTTATTGCTTTTATCACTATCTATATTATAATCTATAATTGTTTGCAACTTGCTTTTATAATTCAAATTTTTTCATCTTTGTTTTTATGATTGCTTTATCCATTTTTTCTTTTACTGCTGCGTCCTTTCATATTCTTTTTTAACTATGTCCCTGTGTAGGCACTTTAGGGTTGTTCTTACACACTTGACATGCAATAAAAACTAAATATATGAAATCTGTTTTCTTAATTACTGTTAGAAGGTGACAGCAAATGTTAGATGTATTTGTTCTATACAGCCAATGTTATGTGGCTTAACTAGTGTGTAAAACAAGGGCTGACATGGGACTGGTGGGTTGGTGGGTCACCCTCTGTTAGCCTTAAAAACAGATTCTAACTCTAGACTGTACATTCCAGCAGCAACAAGAACAGCTGTGTGTTTACTCTGCAAAGTCATATGTAAAGTCTTTGTCTTCTGGGAGATAAAGAACTTTTTGATTTTGTAATACGAATAAGCTCTTTTCCAAAGTTCACATCTTGCGTAATATTCTTTAAAATCTGTAAACAGAGTTTTGTTGGTTTCCAGACACCCAAGAATCCCTCTATTTCACACACCAATTCTGACCGAAGTGCACAATAATCCTGCTGGGCATTGCAGTAAGCAAAACGTATTGACTGTCCACCCCACTATAACTTTTGTCTTATCTTGACCACCCCAATAAAAATTTTCTGGACACACCACTGGCTCCAAACAAAATATTACCTAAAAAACCTAAAAGAAAAGTCACATTTTTCTTGTTAGTAAAGATCAAACCAAGCAGGGAGAGAAAACAACTTGCATTACACTCACTAGCCACTTTATTAGGTACACCTTATTAGTACCAATTTTGCCCCTTTTGCCATTATAAATGCCTTCATTATTAATTGAAGAGTCAACGAGGTGTTGGAAACATGCACCAGAGATTTTGATCATATTGAAATGATAGCAGCACACAGCTGCTCCAGATGTTTCGAGTACACATCCATGATGAAAATCTCCCAATCCACCACATTCCAAAAGTGGTCTATTGGGTTGAGATCTGATGACTGTGGAGGCCATTGGAGTACAGTGAACTCATTGTCATGTTCAGAACCAGAATACTTTATCAATACCAGAAGTAAATTGCTGAATAAATTGGTTTGAGATGATTTGAGCTTTGTGACATGGTATATTATTCTGCTAGAAGTAGCCATCAGAAGATGGTACACTGTGGTTCAGCAACAAAACTGTTGCTGAACGGAGCATTTCTGTCCAGACAACTGCCTCTCTCAGCATCTGGATCAGCAAAGTGGCCAGTAAGTGTATATACTTAGACAAAGCCAATTATGTCACATAAATTTCACACTGACATGTCCATTTAAATCAACCATCTACAAATAAACACAACTCAGAATTGTCTGAGGAATTTCACACTTAAAAGAGAATTAATTTTAATTAATTGAATAGTATTTCTGTACACAGTTATGATTGGTCCATTAAATGCTTAATATATCACTTGACATTTACAAAGCTTCTATCTACACACAACCCCCCCCCCCCCACAACATTCACAAAAACACATTGCTCCAATTTCTGTCACATTCTTGCAGTTTTACTGTCAAACACCAGGGGGCAGAGTAGAGCTGTGATAACTGCCAGCGCTGAAGTCTGTCATTCATTTCCAGAGTAAGTCTTATCAGCTAAGAAGTGATCAAATGTAGAATTCTTGGTCTTCTTCTACCTTGTCTGCCTCCTCAGCCGGAACACTGATAATGCTGCAACTGTCTGACTGGTTTATTGAAATGTCACTTGAGGACGGCGCAGCACTCGTGCTCAAACTGGTGCTATGGGGATCCAGTTCCAGCAAAGCAGAGGGAATGCTTTCGATGAAGAAGCTATTTGGAGTTCGGCCCAGTGTGGCTGATTTGTAGGTTTTTTCTGGGATGGCACGAGAGACTGGGGGTCCTACGTCTTCTGGTGGAGCAGACAATGGCCGGGGAGTCTGAGGCAGGCTTGATTTGATGTACGCAGATACCACCGAAAGATCCACGCTGCTGCCGGGAGTCACCTTGTTTCCTGTGTCCACATCTGTCTCCTCCGCCCCAATCAGAGCGTCCACATTGAGCCGGAATGGCGGGGTGAGGGAGGTGCTCCTTTTAAATGAGTGGCTCCTGGTATGGGGGGTAGAAGAAGGACCAGGAGAGGAGCAGGTAGAGTGGGAGCTGCCGGAGCCCAGGTTGGGTAGCGAGAAGATGGAGCCTGAATGGTGGCCCCTCCACTGGGACCTCCAGCTGTCAGGATGGTCAGACCACTGTTCCTGCTCATCCTGCTCCTCATAGGCCAGAGGAAGGGAGTTGTAGGAGGTCTGGTGGGCTCTGGGACGGGAAGCCACCCTCTGATGGTGACGGCGGTTCCTGTGGGAGGGGGTGCTGCGGCTAAAGGTGGATGGAGCTGAGGAAGATTCAGCAGCAGTGGATGATATGTGGCAGGGATCCTGTCTGTGTCTGAAGTGTGCACCTTGGACCTGAGCAGGAAAGAAAAAAAAACCCAGTGAGAGTATGTTTTTAACTACTAATTTAAAGTATACAGTCTATACAGAAAAGGAGGAAAAAATATAAAAAAACGGTAAATATCTTACTTTAGGGTTATAATCTCTAACTGATCTCATCAAAAATCTAGAAATCTGGTATATGATCAGTTGGGAGTACATTTACTGTTACATATGACTTATTGTGAAAGTTAACGCTTGCATGGTAGTTATACATCTAGAGAAAACTGAATGGTTTTTCATATGTGAAAAATAGGATCAATTCTAAAACTAATGCACCAAAAAAAAAAAAAACCCTTTTTTTATTGCAAAACCTTTGAGCCATTGAAGTTGGAAAAGTTAAGGTGGAACTTTTAACATTAATAGTGGCCCTTTGCCATGAAGAGCTGAAGTAAGGCCTGACAGCATAGCTGAGGCTTGGAACTGGTTCATCTTAATGGATTGCAGTTGTTAATATTTTTATTATCTACATATGTTCCCCACCCCCTCCCCCCTCCCATTTAAAAAGCCTGCTGATAAAGAGCTCTTACATTAAAAGCATAAAAGCATAGAAGACTTGAGCAGAAGCTTGAAATTAATGTTCTGATTTTGTTTTCCAGGTTTTTTTTATAAATTTGCACAAAGCAGGACGAGACTCGAGTTCAAGATGTTGCAGGAGGGAGAAGAAAGGAGCAGAGCAAACTGTAAACCTCTGCATTTAAATCTTCAGTTGACTACATTGCTATTGTGTGTTTATATAAGTTGCATAACTCCCCCCCCCCATCTAATATACTCTTCCAACTCAGGCCAACAACATCTACTTCCGCCACTAATGGGGCTTTGGACCTGCTAAGTTATTGTGAGACCTTTAAACAAAAGATTTCTCAGACTAACTGATGAAATTACACCATGGGTCAGAGAGCCTGTGTGGTTTTTTTTCCCAGTATCTGTTGTTATTTGAAAAGGCTTTGGTGTTTTCTTTCTCTCAAAGTCTTCATGGGAGGTGAGGGGAAGCGCTTCAAGTGTCAAACCAAAATACAGAGTACTTTGTCAGAGGACTGCTTCCTAAAAACTTAACTTCAGGCACTCGATCTTCCACTGCTTTCTAATGACTTATGAAAGATTTGGAAAATGAGTCTGCTGAGCATCACAGTCACGAGTTCACACATTTCTCACGCTTTAATACATTCATTTTCTAACACTATCAAAGCCTAAAAGCTCTGATAGACAAGACAGAGTCATACAGCAACTGTATTTTTCCTCAGATCACTTGAGTGGAAAGCAAGAAAAATCTACAAAAAGTTTCTCGTCGTCACCATGCATGCTTCTCAGTCTGCAGCGCTTCTGCAGCAACACGTCCCGGGAGGTTGTGAGAAGGAAATACTCTCTTTACAGGGATCCTCTCTGTCTTGGTCAGGTCAAACTTTATAGTCTCTTTGCGTCATTTATTCCAAGTTTAAGCAGTTGCAGATCTGTTGCAGATAGTTCAACTTTAAAGATGGCCAAGTAAGTACTGTGATTCTTTGCTTGATTTTAACCAAAAGCATTTAAGGCTACCTAGTTATAAAAAATTGGAAACACTATCTTAAGTTTGCCCCATCCAAAACCACAAAAATACTGTTGGCATGCTAATATGTATTGTTATCTCAAAATACAGTATGGGTTATAATAAATTATAACTCCATATTGATTTTGATATACTTGACAAACTTAAACACACATCAAATATCTCAAATGATCTCTATAGTACATATGAAGCTGTGAATAACATTAATGTAAACCTTAGTAATGACTAAAGGACAGCATGAGTGGTCGAGGAAGCCTTTAATATGCTTTTCATCTCTGAAATGGGATATAACGTTGCCCCGTGATCAGGTTCAGAATGCATGCCGACGAGGTTGTTTTCTGAATAAACAAGATTACACATCACAGACACTGACTATCCTGTAAAGAACTGCCCACAATTTCACACTGTAAACATCCATAATCTGACCATATACTTATTTTCCACTTACTCTTAATGACACAAGACCTTCTTTTATCTAGCCAGCTGTAGTATAAGTCCTGATTTCCCATCCTGAGCTGTCTGAGGGAACCTGTTTGACATGATCCATTTTTCTTCTTGATTCCTCACAACTTTTCCCACAAGCTTCTTTTTGCTTCCAGTACCACAGATGGTCCCATTAAAAGTAGTTTCAGGTCTCCAATGAGCCAACAAGGCCTCAAAGGTTCCCTTTCAGCCTGACAAACTTCTTCACTAGTGATGCTGGAGCAAGTTTTGATATCATCCATCACGACAAGTCAGCTTAGTTTCACAAACCTGTACTGTCCTCTTCTCTGGTTTCATTGCAAAAACAGGTGTGTTTTTGATCATTTTAAGATTAGAATGTTTTATTGTTTTTGGAGTAAATTTCCTAAGATTGTTAAGTGCTACTTCAGCTGTAAGATTCAATCTTAGCCTATGCATCTGCAGGAATCCAAAACTTTTCTTCTTTGTCAATAGTGAGGGATTTACTCAACTCTGTATTCTATACATGTGCTGAAATATGATGTCACAAGGGATACAAAGGCCATTAACCTCCATCTGTGAGGCTTTCATGCAACAAGGTGCTCCTCACGCGACGTACAAGGAGAAAACTGGAGAAGTAAGCAGTACAAGGGAACCCCGGGGCTTACGAAAGCCTCCACATGCTCCCGGTTCTCAAGTTGTCCACTTTATGAATCATACAAGCAGCTGGACAAGTCATCAGCATCCCGATGAGCCCCATGTGTTTACCACCTCCATTTATGGACCAAAGAGTCTTAAAACACAGAGACTGCTGTTCAAAAATCGGTGACATACCACAAATCTACGGTCAATTATCCTCCACATAGTGGCAGGTCTGGAAACATAAGACACAACATTCTGACATAAATGTGGAAATACTCATGCTTTTAACACGTAAAGCAGCTGCAGCAGTATTTATACCACTGCTCAGTCAGTTCAGGTTCTCCTCTATGATTTCCTTCTCCGTTGCACAGCTCCATTTGTCTCACTGCTGATAGTTTCCCCATATTTCTGGTTTCATGTCGGCTTTGTCATCGGACTTTCCAAACAGACAATGCGAGAAGAAGCAATAACTTTCCATACAGCAGTCTCAAGACAATGATTACCGAGAGCACTAGGAGAGGAGTATGCAGGTTTCCATATGCTGAGGTGAAACAACAATAAATATCACGAAGGCAAATCTTCCCTGAGAACAAGAGAAAGCTGAGATGTGATTTAAAAGGTTTTTACAGGCAGCTGAAGTAATTTCAGGTGAAATCTGAGGCATTTATAAATGTTCTTGGTGATCATGATAAATCCAGTAATGTATATAATTTATTCTCCCAACTTGTTACCCTGAGTTAGGTTGAAATATTCAGTTGATTTAATCATTTAAAGGATTCATTTAACATCTGATGGTTCAAATGTAAGACAGTTATGTCTCTTATGCATGAAGATATATAATCCATTAAATCCCAACTATAACCATATACCTGTCTGAATAATGTGAGAACCTAAAATTTTGGAAATTCATTCAGTTATTTTCCAATCCACGCTTAATCCATCCCAGCTGCCGTCAGGCAAGAGGTAGAGTAGCCCCCGGAGGGCTTGCCAGTCCATCACAGGACAATTTTAGAGATTTTTCAGAAAATCTTAGCTCAAATAACTGTCAGTTCTATTTCAGAAAAAGAAAAAAGAAGACAATGATTCTTTATTTCCTCTGACTTTCATTTAATTGGAGACATTTTAAAGCCAAGACACTCCATGGTTTTTCTCATCACCTTAATTTTTTTCAAGTCAGGCCTGCAAACGATTCCATATGCACTCAAATAATAAAGTTTCAACCAGTTCATTTTGTTAACAGTCTTCTCACAATGCTATTTAGGTGTTATCTTGTACCATTCTTCCTTTAAATATGTCTTAAGTGTGCAATAGTGCAGGGTGGTTGTAGATGCATTCATCATTTCAAAACTCTACACATTTCTAAAAGGAACAGGTCAGGACTAGAATGTTTTGGTGAAAAATGTATGAATATTTCAGAAAAATATGTCTTAAGGGCATCATTTATTGCTCTAAAGTGTCTTTATTTTGTTGTATTTTACACAATTTTTTGACCTTCCACAGTCTAAGGTCTTATGTCATAAATTACTGCTTTTTTTAAGGTCTCTTTAGATATCTTTGCATTACTACAAAGTGATCATTTCAGTATGTGGAGGGAAAAGATTCCTGAAAGAAGATACTAACTGACCACAGAGTTTGTTTCATGCAGAGCAGAACACAGCTTCTTAGAAAAAATGGCTCATTAAGGGGACAAGAGTTAATATGTGAGTTTTGTTAAGTGGGGGTGAGAAGCTGCAGCACTCATTATCTGCTGCTCTTGGTAATGAGGATGTAAATGAAGCCATTAAAAAGCAACAGAGCATGAATTAGGGAAAGTTGACATCGAATATCTCAGATATCAACACACAATCAAATGGGTTTTTTTGACAAGTGAATGATTTTGGCCTATCTCTTCAGGTGAAGGAAGTTATAACACTGATCTGTTACAAAGACCCAGTCTGACCAGAGGTTAATTCACAGGAAAAATCAAAATACTGGAACCCAGTTGAAATCTTTATTTAGAAATAATCTCAGGTTTAAGACTTAGAAATATGAAATGCATCTTGTGAATTGTAATGGAAGTAACACCAGCCTGTGATGCTGCAGTCACAAATCACAAGTCTTTGCTGACTGAAACACTAACAAAGTTTCAAGTTGGAGCATATGACTTTGTTATGGATGTATAAATAGCCGGTGAAATCCAACGCTGCTACTTTGACAAAAATAAGAAACTTTTAGGTGTCCTCACAAGACTTAATATTTGTATGTGGAGGAAAGTGGAGAAACCCCCTGTGTTTTGTGTTTTCTGCTCTCCTTCTCAATGTCTCAAAGTTGGCTCTTCTCTAAACCACCTTTCCCCTCTGTGTTCATTCTTCTCTCAGCTCCACAATCCTCTTCATCCTGTTTATCTTTTTCTCTCCTTCACTTTGTCTTCCCTCCTCTATGACTTTCCTTCGCTCTGAGCCATGAAGTGGTTGTATGGCTGCATACTTGGCTCTCCCACACAGGAAAGAAGGAAGCAGTAAGTACTGTCGTGAATTGTCCAGACTGTCATTTCAAACTTAATGATACTCAGAGGAGGCCAAAGAAGGGCAAGTTTATGAGAGCGTGGTTATCCCGAAGAGGCCACACATCAACTGCACACATTCAACGTTTACTGTAACAATTTCTGTGCATGTTTGGGTGAAAGGATGTGAGCCTCAGTAAGCTAATATAGCACGACATTGTGTGTCCAGTTTTTTTGTGAGGACACTATGCTACAATGCCAGTGAGCAGCCGCAGCAGGGGGTTCTGGGTAATGAGGTTGCTGACTTGGCGATGCTCAGACCCTTACTGTTGTAAGCATTAGTTATCTCGGGATAAGCCAGGTCAGCCGGATATCTGCCCTCAGCAAGCCAAAAACCACTACAGCTGAGCACTAATCCCCAGCTACACAACGCTGCAGAGGCAACACCACTTGGTTAGATTTGAATTAATAAACATAATTCTTCATCTGCTCAGTGGTTTGACTGGCACTGATGGATTATAGTTTCCAAATCTTTAATTCCATTAACACTCAAAGAATTCAGTCAAAAGGTTGATAGAAAATCAACCTGCAAATGTTTTCAGAATCAATTTATTATTGATTTTTAGGTTTGAACAAAAACACACAGTATTAGTTGCTGCAGTTGCTTAAGTGTGAATATATTCTGCTGCTTTTTAAAAAAATATTTAATGGCTAACTCGGCATCTTTAGATTTTATAGCACTTTCAAATATCCCTTTAAGTTCTGAAAATACAAATCATTTATTTATTTTATATTAAAGGGAAACCGTGTAACTTTTGGCCACTAGGGGAGCTAAACCTGCTCTCACAGGCCATTCGATCCCTTTCCCCCTTATTTCTTCCTGGCCTACTCAGACACCGTTTTCACCTTCTTACTTCATTCAGCCATGACAAACTTAGATGAAGAGAGGAAAAAGTAGCACAAAGCAGAGCCCATTGTTTTATAGAGGGGGAGCGTAAAGCAAAGTGCTGCAGGTCACATGATCTCATGAGAGACGGATCCACTCCTGCAAATTTACGTCTGGTTTCTGAAGAGGGCAGCCTCCTCGGATCATCGACACTCGTCAAACACTGTATTGACCCCAAAAATCATTCATTATAACTCACATCAGGCTGATATTTGGGTCAAAAGTTACACGGTATCCCTTTAAAACAATTGATAAGACCAAGAACAGCAAATTTATGGAAAATAAAAGCCTGAAATATATGTTAGTGAGCTGATATTATTGGCTGATACTGGCTGACAGATCAATGGATAGTAAAACAATATCTTTTAAACAAATATACACATTTCTAGAAAGGTTTGTAGAAGTGGCGTCTTCTTATTTTTCCAGAAAAGTGACTTCAACTTGGCTGTTTACAAAATTGTCAGCAGCAGTTGTAGCATGTAGCAGAGTACACATCACACCAGAGCAGATGTGTAGAGTCAAAATGTGTCTTCATGGTAAGTTCCTAACCACACTGTCAGATGAAGTTGTGTAAAATTATGTAATTATGAAATTATACAATTAGATTTTAACACATATTTTCTGCTTTTAAATATAACTTACATGCTGTATATGTTAGACATAATGTTAGTTGATATACTGATGAAATAACTTTTTGCTCTCTAAAAATTCACTTATTTAAAATTTACAATTTTAGTCAGGCTTTAGATAATTGCCTCAGTTCAAAAACTATCTCCAAATAATATATTTTCCTCTTTTTTTGGGTCACATTTTCCAAATTCTATTCGTATTTATTTTTATAGCAATGTCAGTCGATCTGAATTTCTTGAGCAATTAAAATAAATGTAATGGACTGAGTGAGAAGTGTTTTTTATTATCATTATTCAAATTAAAATGAAGAACGAGAAGAAAAAAGAAAAAAACTGTAATTCTGAATAACTGTCAAGTCCAAGTCTCAGGGTGGTCTTTGTCCTTTGAAACATCCAACAAAAAATCTTAAAATGTATTTTCTGTTCAATAATCAATACTACGCTTGTCAGTCCATGTCAATATTCTACATTTGCTTTCCAATGGTATCAAAAGTACTGAAGGTACAGAAGTTGTGGAGATGCTGGGCAATAACTTCAAGTGGACCGCTACAGTAAATGCAATCTGGTCAAATTTCTAATGTTTGTGACCAAACACTCTGATTTTATGGAGGGATACCTCTTATTTAATCAACTAAAAACCAAGTACCTAGATCTGTATCTGTATACAGAAGAAGAAAACGTTCATATCCTGTTATGTTATAGTAGGGGTTTATGATGGCTGCTTCTACCTACATTTATATATTAAAAAGGGTAAATAATACTAATTGAGTCATATAATAAATACTTCAGTGTGTCATATCATGCAAATGTGTCACATTCAGCCCTGAAGGCTCATTTTTATCTCAAGGCCCTGGCAGATGATGTCATGAAAAATTAAAAGAAACTACAGAATAATAAAACAGCAATAAAAACACAAACAAACAAACAAAAAAACCTGACATACCCCACGAGTCTAAATAAGTTTGTTGGAATTTAGAAGTTACTGTATATTACAGAGTTTAAAAGTCAAATGCAACGCTTTTCAGCATCCGATTGTCTCTTTTTCCAGTCTGGTAGTCTAATATTTACAGTCCGTCTGGTCAGATCCAAAACACCAACCAAACCAAAGATTAACACGCATAAACATGAAACTGAAATAATTAAAACTGGTGATATGTCTCTATGGGGAACACTCAATATCCCATCAGTGAAAATACCAGAACAGCCAGAAACAGAACATATTGTGGAACTCCTACTCTGCATATTCATCAAACAGCCATGTAAGACTTGTTTTCACTGATTGATTCAGCAGCTGATAAAAAGTCATGTTTGATCTGATATATAAAGCATTTGTGTTACTTTGTGGAGGAACAGGACTTCCACAAAGTCCAGGTGGCAATTAAGCATCATGCATATGGTCCTTTGTCATGATGGATTAGCTCATTGTTTCTCTCACTGCTACTCCAATCCCAGTAATGGACTGTAGCTTAATCGGCTTGAACTTTCCAAACTACTTATGTCACACCGCCTGGACACATATCCCCTCTGAAACTGATACCCACCAAGTAATATCCATTTTCTGCAACTCTGTCTTTACAAGAGAGAGTTCATTTGTTCTCAGACAAGATCTCCAGCAGCGTTCATTGCTATGTAATCAGCATGACGTAAGTATAATAAAACACTTTTATCAGCCTTCAAGATGATGGATGGATTTGTAAATGGATGTATTTAAATATGCTTTAGAAAATGGTGCTTGCAAATCCAATGAATGTGCTTGTTTGGATTCGGAATCTCATTTACCTCTCATCGTGTAACCTTTCATTTTTCTTCTGATTTTTTTCAAAATCTGCAACTGCACTGCTTTTAGTTTATGTATTATAGTGGCTGAAAAAAATAACATGAACCCATACCTGCAGCAGGATTTTATTGCCATCGTAGTCCTCTGTCTGCCAGCGAACCTCACTGATTGGGCTGCAGGGGTGTGGAAGCAGCGGCACCAGTACCCCAACATCCAGCACTCTCACCTCTATCACCGCTGACTCCAGCACTACAGGATTCTGGCCTCGGGGGAGCCTCTTAAATGATAACTGGATTTCCATGTCGGGGTTAGAGTACACCACAAAGAAGCAAAAATCCTCCTTTTTCTGCGCAACTCTCCGTTGAAGAAGGAGCTTGTACAGCCGGACCATATCTGCATAATTCTCATGCCGGCAGTAAATTGTAAACCGCACTATTTCCTTGCCGTAGTGAACCTGCCGCACAGCCCAGAGTGGCGTGCCAGGAGACAAAGTGAAAAAGTCCTGACTGCAAGGTGTCATCGGCAGCATACGGCGGCCATTGCTGACTTTTTCAGTGTGATGGTAATGCCATGGTGGCCTCTGTAGAGTGCGGTGAAGCATCAGTATCTGCTCTCCACCGCTGTACGCCTCCTGGAGAAAGAGAATGACCGCCATAGCCGGCTGGCATGCTGCAGACGGGCTGCCGTTTTGATGGCGCTTTGACCGAGGCCGCTGGGAGACGGAGGCCCTTTCGGAGACTCTGAAGAGCTGCAGCTCAGGGTGAATCCAAGCCAGCACTGCATCAGCAGCACGCTGCAGGAACTTGCCCTGACCAGGGTCAGCAATGAGATGGACACTGACGAGGAATGGATCCTGGAGCTCGCCCATGGATAACTCACCTCCACAAACAAACAAGGAAGAAAAAAAGAGAAGAGATTAGGAAATGTAGAAAGAGCAAGGACACAAGGAGGGATGGGGAAAGATTCAAATGATTTCTTGCAATATCTGGCAACACATCATGGTTAAGGTTGAATGGCTTTCTGGCAATAAAAAATATGGCTAGGAATGGTTTAGGAAAGGCAACAAAAGGTTCAGGTTGTTCTAAGATGGTGGTCCAGATAAAACATTCAATGTTATGTTGTTCTTATGGATGTCTTACGGCTATTATTCTTCTTTGAAGTTTTCCATCCTTTCCGTCTGTCCTTCCCACAGACCCAACTGTCTCAATTTCACTCATCCAAATCTAGCTCCATCTTTTTTCCAATTTTCATGTTTACCTTTCCTCCCCCCCTCTCAGTTTCCCTCCTTTGCACCAGACCCATGTGGAGCGGGGCTCCTCTGTGGAGGCTCATTAGTGCCATTAGGAGTCATTACTGAAGCCCAGAGGAATGTTCCAGGCCGCAGCAGGAGCTATGCATTCAGGTGCAGCCTCTCCCTGAACCCTTGACCTGGCAAAGCTCAGCACCATGACACAGGTGCTGGCATGTTTCCAAACCAGACGCATGTACACTGTGTTTTTATTCTTTGCATGTTACACGTTAACACACGCATGCCATCTCCTCTTATCTCCACGTATGCTCATTCCTTCTTTTTGTAGAAATTTTCCTACGGTCTTTATCTGACTTCTCATGGGACTTGTCCCATTTCGTTTGTGCTTTGAGAATGGACACACAGTCTACTTATCCTTGGTACAGCAGAGTGTTTGAGTGTTGCCAAAATCTCTCCATAAAACAGAGAGGCCAAACAGGGATTGGGTCTGTCTCACGGATCCCGTTGGCCTTTGCAAAAGAGCAGTTTCTGTTTGACCAAAAGGGTGACATTTTCTAAAGGTGACGATCGGGTTACAATGAAACATTTCTAAAAGGTGTCCGTTAGAGGTGTAACGGTACAACACGCTTTAAATAATCAGTTCAGTATAAAATGGGGGGAAAAAAAAGTTTTGTATTGTATACAGTATGATGCCCACAACACGGTGGACCTGATGTGCTGAGGCTGAAACCTAATTTAACCCCTGGTCTGAAGATAAAAACAACAGGATCAAGAAAAATCCACAACAGGTTGAAGCTGGACGCCATCCTGCAACACACACACACACACACACACACACACACACTGCAATGACATCATATCTAACCCTAATTTTAACTTGATCTCACAACACATTTCACCTCAAACCTGACAAGTACTTCAGAAAATACATTTTGTTTCATTAAGATGAGCATTTATTCCCCAATAAAGACTCATGGAGGTCTGTGTTTCCAGGTCTGAATCTTAAAAAAAGGAAAAACACACATAGACTCAGAGCAACGTGTTAATTAACGTCAGCCTGATCCTATTAGAATCACTGTCTGTCTCTACCTCCATTGGTTCACATCAAGACCAAACACAGGGATGAAGAGGATCTGTGAGGGTGTTCATGATGCAACAGATTGTACCGTCACTCAAGCAGCTTGATTTCTTTAAACCAACTCCTTCACAGCTCTAACAGTATCTTCTTTCAGGAATCTGACATGAAACAGGCCCATCAGGACAACAGAGACCTTTGTCCTAACTGTCCAATTACTGGCTCATTAGACAAATAAAGCAACCAAAGCTGAGAGGTGAGATCATCTGCAGCCTTGGTTTGAACATTTTTCATTAACTCTTAACTCTTCCTGCAATCCAAACACCTCAGTTTATTGCTTTTACATTTCTATATGTGTCTGACTATTTTGTTTTCACAGTCTCTTTGTCTACTTATCTATCCAAAAGCTTGGTAGTCAAATCAAAGACAAATCTATGTTGGGGTTTGAGGCCACTGACAGTTTTTCATGCACACTTATAGGTGCACACACCTGGTAATTTCTGTCTAGTCTTATTGGAATCAGCTTTCATCCCAATGACATTAACCCGAGCTTGAAACACAGGGTTGTACAATTGGATCTTTAAAAAAGTCAGTTTAGTGTCACTTCAGCTCATTTGTAGCACAAATTCACAATAAAAGTGATCTCAAAGCACCTTAATGATACAATCCAATACAATCCTATTCTACTTCTCAACTAAAAAATAATAATCAACAACTGCAGTGGACATCTAGGATATATCATATGTGGAAAGATGAAAATCAGTCATTCAAATTAATTTAGCCAACTTAGACTGGAAATAATGTGAGACACTTCATTTTTTTGTCCATGGCAGCTGTAAGTTAATCATGTTCTCACTTATGTGCATCAAGTCTTTCTCAAACTCCCTGAAGCAAGCATAAATTAACTTTTTTGTAGTAGTTGAGTCTTATTCAGTTGTTCCTGTTTGCATTCAAATGTTCTTTTATCAAGTGTTCTCAGTGCAAATCAAAACGACTTAAACTCAGGAACTAGCATGAATGATAGTCACCTCATGCTTAGAAAATCTGCATAAGGGGATTTTTTTACTTTGAAATGTCAAACTAATCTAAGGTCTTTGGTGGGTTTTTATTATTCTCAAGGTAGCTGAGCCTAAATACAAAGCCAAAATGTTCTTTTCTTTCACCTTGTCATGCAACAAAACTGCTCAAATGAAGAGAAAATGTGAACTGAATCCCAGTCTATTTCATTGTTTTTATTTAAAATCTTCCAAAGCATGAAACCATTTCTCAGTAGAAAACATAAATTTACACAGTATTATTTCATTTTCTAGACATTTGCATTATGCTAGTTTTGATTTATACTCAGATTATTTGGCATCAAGATATGTTGTTGACTCTTTTCTAAATGACCCACTAAAGGACTGATTAAACTTAGCATTTAGGAAAGGCACATTTCTGTTGCTATTTACAAAAAAAGTAATCCTGCCATTATGGTTATACTATAAAATCTCCACTGGAACATTTTCAAGAAAAACTGACAATCTTAAATATAGTAGAATTTGTCGTGGGATGGAAAGTTTTACGATTTCATTGTAGATACTGAATTAAGAATGTTTTTTGTTCAATCCTGCCTTCTAAAAGGTCTTTTGTGTAATTGTACCATTTAAGTATTTAGATAACTGATAAAAACTTTGCAAAAGACAACATTTCCATGTAGACACCTTCCGTCTGTAGAAGCCACACAAATTACACAATGCATGGATGTAGAAAATAACACTCTCAATTGATGCAGCTTTGACTAATGTGAGAAATACATAAGGAAGCAAAGTTCATTGCAGCTTTTTTATTAATAAAATCGAGATCTAGATTTGCAAATGCCTCTAATGCAAATAAAACTGAAATATAACTCTGTAGCCTGCTACTTACATGATGTAGTGAGTTGCTACTTGTTGCTCACTTAATGAAACTTTAATAATCAAAGAACTAGCCAATTTCTGTCTTCTTGGAATAAGGTTTAAAAGGACAAAAGGAGACTAAATTAGAGATTAGGTCACCCCAATCATGTAAAGGGAATGAAGGGGTTTGTGTGTAAAGCTCTGGAGAAGTGTGTCTCTAAGCTCTTAATCCACTTGAGTCTAAAAGCTAACACTGATGTTCTGATTTGGCTGCATACAGAGCATGCATGCGCATAACTACCATCAGAATATACACTATAAACATGTTCACGTACAGACTGGCTTGTCCCCTATAATTCTCAGAGACTTTTACCTTTGCTCCATGTTTAAGTGTTAACCGGATACACATGCTCACAGCCATACCCGCAGATGACGACGTGAGATAAAACATCACGCCTTCCAGTGGCCCCTCCACATATGAGAGTGATTAGCAGTGAAAACTCAGGCTCGCCTCAGATTGCGTTTGGATGTGCACAAGTACAGCAGTCACAGCTTTAGCTAGCTTGGCTCTCAGTCAAAGCAGCTGAAGGGGGGAAATTCAAGATGGGGCCCTTTTTCTGTCGTCTGCTCAAAGGAAGAAAAACGGATGCAAGTTCCAGCACTCATACATCACTTTCACTGACTTGTACCAAGGAAATTAAGATTTAAAGTCTACTCTGTAATATAACGTTCTTCATAAAGTGTAATCTGGTCTACTTACTTTTTGTCACAGATAATTATGTCCTAAGATCTTTGGCTACAATTCACACTGTGACACATAACCTTTTTAATGTTTTCAATAGGCTAACAGGATGTGTAACACTATGCTTAAAGGATGAAAGGCCACTCACATAAAAATTATTAATCTTCACCACAGTTACAACAACAAAAGTGGAAAATAAGTAGGATTTTGATGAATAAAGAAAAAATGAAACCAAATTTTAGACTAAAATTAGTCTTCCAAACATGACAGCTCTCCTAATAAGTCTCTTTGCTCCTCTCATCTTTGTAAAACTTTCTTCACCAGCACCTTTTTGTTTTTCCTCCAGTTCTGACCCCTGAAAAAGTTCCTAATGGGCCGTAAGCACGTGACATTATCAACTGATGCTGTACTTTCCCATCAGTCCATGTCATATTCCAAACAATTTATTCTTAAATAAACCAGGTGCCCACTCAGTTTGTGAAATCTACCAGAAGGGTCAAGCTAAAAGCTGCAAAGTAGTATGCAAGCATGGACACTTAAAAAAAAAAAAAAAAAGAAGACATGACACAAGTATCTTTCAGTGTTTGTTCAGCTTTTCTGTTTCTTTGTAGTTTCTCCTTTCATCTTATTATCTTTTTCCAATCTGTTTCAAATATGTCTAAAACTCAGTTTCTATACTGTTTTAATCCTGTCCATACCAAAACCATACATGAGCTGGGACTTTGCATGTGAACAGACTGATGGATAAAACCTTCTAACCTAAAGATATTCAAGTGAGCACTGGTAAGGAGTGGAAAACTACCAGCTGTTCTCTTTCATGCAAGAACTCACAGCACCTAACGGCACTTTTTACCCTGTGTTCGTCGATGGATAAAACCTCTCTATAATTCAATCAATTCTCATATAAGGAGTTTAAGCGAGTGATGTATTGCTGTCATCTGACATGAGTGCTAAAGTTGAAAGCTTCTGTTGAAATCTCTGCGTCAGCTGCTTCTCACACTTCAATGAGGAAAACGGCAAATCTGCAAATAATTACAACGCACTTCTCAAGCTGACACAACGAGAATCAGCGGGGCTGTTTACTCGGTTCTCAGGGGAACACAACAGAGCATGGTCTAATTTTTTGTCTTATATGACTATTAAAGAGCAACATAAGCAGGGTTTGAAAACAAAGGGAATTTCCAAGTTCCTTTCCCAGAGAGAAATGTACAAAGGGCTCTGTATGTATGTGTCGCCAACCTTGAAGTTGCACACGAAATAAAAGCTGTGTGACTGAAATGTGGAGCCACCATTCATGAATTCATGACTTAAATCTGATGTTACAGACGGGGGTAAACGTATAGATTAGACAGGTTAGGCTCTGGCAGAAAGCATCCGGCCTCCTTCCCTCCTGTTCAAACAGACTGGTGCAGGCATAGATTAGACGAGGAGGCTTAGTGAGGAAACCAAAGCCTTTCGGAGCAAGTCCAAGTTTACAAATGCAATGTGACATTTACTGTCTGAACAGAGCTGGGACAAGGCAGCTTGGTGTGAGAAAGTTAGTATTTTTACTCATATAGTGAATGTGTATTTAACTCCTTTAGGGATGTGGTGTTATGTGTCTGCACAATAGATTTGAAGTGAAATGACTTTCAATTAAACTGGTGACTTTTACTGTGTCTTATACACTGTATATCAAGATTCTTATGCAGCAACAATAGGCAAGATTTTGACTTGCATGATATATCTTCTAAAAAAGACTTTTTTTCACCTCTCCAAATTTGGACTGTGTGTTTTTTGGAGCCACAGCTGCAAAATATATGAAGAAAGTAGTTTTAATAAGGCAGAACAAAGCATTCACAAGTGTGTGTTTGGACAAAATTTACTTCTGTGCATCTTTTACTTGTATTGACAGATGAACTGCGTACACAGATTACACAACCTGCTTAGAGACTCTCTACTGTCTAACGTACGTTTGATCTTGTTGCCCACAAGACGCCGACTACAAATCGAAATCTTTGATTCATCGATGACGGAATTTTTTAAATCAAACTTGGAAGTCACCGCCACATTGAGGTCTTCATGCGATCAAAACCTTGGATCTGATGCAATATCTAAACTTAGCTGAAATGACCAGAAACACAAAGAATACTGGCAGCGGCTGTGGTTTTAAGAGAGGAAAACAAAGCATCTTACTGTAGTTCATAAAACTCAAGTTATAATTGTAATAATTCACCAGGTGATCTGTACTCAGCAGACTAAATATAAATAGAACTTGATCTGACAGCGACTCTGGCTGCTCCAACACTGTGGCTGATGATCACTGCTCCACTTCCATGTGCACTTAATAAATACACACTTGATCATTGTCATCAAGGATAAACAACAAGGCTGAAACGGAATTGCTTCAATTAACAAGAAGCTGACTGCAGCATATTTAGTTGAAAGTTGGACCTTATGGTTGAAGTCACATTTTGGCAGATGTGCATTTATGAACACTGGAAATAAACCTGGATCTGCTTCACTCAACCATAGAGAAAGCATCTCCAGTTTATGCGTGGGTGTGTATGAAAGAGCTGAACTGTTACAGGTGGTCCTTGATCAGTCAGGTGCTATTCAGACTGACTGCTGAAAAGACTTTGACTGACGTCACAGCGAGAGGCTTGCTGTGTAAACGGATACTCGGTGCTGTTGTTCTTACACAGACCGGTGCGTCATTTTCCTGAGTGTCTGAACGCAAGTCTGTTCAGATGAAAGCCAAAGAGGGGAGTGAATGCTTAGATCTCCGTTACACACAGATGAAATGTGATGGAGGGCTGATTATTAAAGCTGACATTGAAATTTGAGAGTAAAAACCACTTCTTTTTTAAAACAGAAAACGTTGGGAATGATAATTATGGCAAAAATGTGTCCTTGAAGCTGAATTTAGAATTGTGTCAGTGGGTAACAGTGTATATCAAAGTCTATGCACTTCAAAGTGTCATGCACTCTCTTAAGAGTGTTGGAGCTATTACGATCTGCTTATATTTTCTTCAGTACGTTTTCTGTGTCGAAGAGATTGCTGAGAGTTCCGACAACATTTGGAACACTGAATAAGGATTTCAGTCCAATAAAGTTCTGTAACATACAAGTCATTCAGAATTATCCAGATCTATGACATCCTTTCTGATGCTACAGAAGACTCACCAAACAGATGAATATGCTGATGCTCTTTTACTTCTTGTTCCTCATTTTTTTCTTCCATTTTTGATTTCTTTCCCAGATTTCAGTCTTTTGTTTTGCTTACTAAAAGTTGGATGGCTTGCATTGAACTCAAGTTTTGTTTTTATCTTTCATCCCTTTTTTTTTCTTTTCGGACATTAGCAATCGAGTAAATGTGTATGGATCAACATCTGTCTGCAATAAATATATCTACAGTATACTGGCTAGATCTTACATGACCTCTGCTTACATCTTTATATGTGTTATTGCTTGGCATCTCTGCTGTTACAGCTCCTCTCTGGCCTAAAAGCTTTCATTATTCTGACAGCAAATCCACTTTATCTTTCATATGCACATGCATGCATGAAAAACAAAATAAAAAGAGCAACCCACATTTCAGAAAGGTCACAGGTCATTCAGGCTGAATGGGTGCTCATCTGCTGTGACCAAGAGATAATGAAGTTGTGTGATTGTGTGTTTGGGGAAAAACTCCAGACTTGGAAGGATGTTGAAACAAAATCTCTTTACCTTCAATGAGTGCTCAAAGATGCTGCATGCAATAGCTAAACAAAGTAGAAAAAAAACTGATTTCATTTTCTTCTCCAAGTTCTTTTTGGATCACTTACAGCAACAACTTCAGTTTAATTTCCCACCCTGGTTGTGATCATCTTCTGCTACATTTTTAATCCAAATGGACTTCAATTAAAGAATGAATACAGTAAGAATAGATGTGTTGCCTCATTAAGACTTTTGTTACTTGCTTTTGTCTTTGTCTTTAGGTTCTGGCTATACCTAGTAGATATGAGTTACCTTTCTAGCAAGATAAGCATCTGTTAAAGATAATTCTTTTTGTACAGACAACAAGTACACTGCATCTTATTAAACAACTTTACTGAATCCTGGAGTATAAATTGATTAATTTACTATTTTCAAAAGGCTATCTACTAAAACAACATAAAATAAGACAAAAGATACAGAATATGAAGAAATCAAGAAATGTTTATGAAGTCAAAATAACTTCAAATTATGCTTTAAAACTACTTATTTGTGACAGCCCCACCTGAATCTGTAGAACTGTTGTTTTAGCATTTAATAGAAAAACATGTGTCATCATGCCGTTTGGTCTGTATGAGGGATGAAGGTTAGATGTCTTGTAAGCACAACAACTTCAGAGTAGACCGAATGGATGCCTTCTGAAAATTACATTTGTACAGGAAGTGTCTTAAAATTTTAAAATGGTTCCAAATTGCTCCCATTTTTAAACCAAGTTTATAATGGTCATTTTGATTGATGGCTCAATCACGTGTAAATGTAAATGTCCCTCTATTCTGCTCACATAAAATATATGCTGCAATGTGGATTTTGTACTATAATTCCATCCATGTTTAAATAAGAAAGTCTGAATAAAATACAAACTGTTAGTACAAACCTGTCACCTTGACTTCACTGACAA
>JBBBVU010000013.1:7167081-7177385 GCA_037177055.1 Atherinosoma microstoma
TTTTTGTATTCCCAGTCCCAAAATAGTGTCAGGAGCCATATATAATGTTTTGCCACTGAGGGGGATATACCTACATACCGTCTATATCCCCCTAAACTTTGTTTCGCTGATTTCTGTGGTGGAAATAGAGGAGGTGCAGCTTTTTAACTGTAACTTACAGATATGTTTTGAGACTGGAAATGTACATTCATGGAATCAATTTATTTGAGATACTCAAACATATAAATCCCTAATGGAGCTGTTAAATATATGACCTTAGGAAACTACTGGGTCACACTTAAGCAGCAACCTATACCAAGAAACTGAGTTAAAAACTGAAAGGGAAGCCTAACCTAATCACAATTTCCCTTAGGGGAACAATAAAAGTATCTATCTATCTATCTATCTATCTATCTATCTATCTATCGAATGTGGAGCCCCTCAAACTTCTCACAACTCACAAATATCAAGCAGAAACAAAAAAGGCTGCACATTCTTGTAAAATCTCAATTAAACATCTGCATCTTCATATTGCAAATAACAGTTTGTTAGGGATCTTTAAGCAAAAAAGGTTCAATTACTGCACCCTCTTAATGTTTTTTGAGTTGTAAAGGTCATCCACTATCTCGTTTCTTTGTGTCATAGACCCATTTTATTGCTCAAAAAGGAACAAAATGAGCTACATCATTCAGTTAGCAACATGTTCCTTCATTAAAATGAGTAAACGAACTTTAGAGCTCCCTATATATTGGTCAAAACCCCCACTAACATTTGACTGTATTGTGCAATGGTAAAGTGTTTCATTGGGATCCGGTCCTACATCAAAAGACTGCAGTAATTGCAGATATTTATCTGCTCCTGCTCTGATTGGCAACATAAGACCCAGGTATACACACTAATCTTCAATGATTAGCCTAAAATACTTACAAAAAAACTCACTTTTATTTACAGAGATACATATTTACCACTTGCAATGTGTCATGTGGAGGCTCTGAAACTGACAGAAACAACTCATGAACAAAAATACATGAGACTGTTTGCAAGACATCTGGCAGTTTATTCCCAAGTCCTGCTGTTTGGGGTTGACATTCTGGTCAGATATAATAATCTAACGTAATTATCTTAGAGAGTCATGATCATCAGAAATTGTGGCCTACCACAGCCGTTAAGAAGATATACTGTAATGTTTTACCAGCTCTTCGTGCTGTTGTAGCTTACCGTCTGGACTTGTTTTTGAACATAGGTCCAGTTTTGTGTAAGTTACAGCAACAAAGATAAATGCTACTAATGGTAATGGGAAAGGATTTAATCAATTAATGTTAATGGATGAATGCACATTTAAAAAAAATCTGTTTAAGAGCGATGTTGGTGGTTTGGCGTGATAGCTGTGTCTCTAGAGGGCTGACGGCTGGTCAGAGGTCAAAAGTCAGGGGTTACGACCACCTGTATAAACATGCAAATGCTGTCTACCCAAACCTAAACACAGTCCATGGAGGAGAAAGAAAAGGGAAACCTGGGCTTCATGCTACTCTGAAAAATGAACACATCAGTGCACACAGACATGCAGGAATACATACACACACAAATACAAGCAGCCGCACACAGCGCTGAAACAAATAATTATTTTCTCACTTTCTTTTTCAAAATGAAAGAAAACTGATATTATGGGGGGAAAAAAAGAGTTCATATTCTAAAGTTTGCTCAAACTGACATTTCTTTTTATAGTTTTACCAGTGAAAGCAGTTTGAAACAAGCATACTGTTGGCACCCACAGTTTGATGACCCATGAGCCGATACACCCTTTCAGCAGTGTGTTTTAACGGTGGCATGATATCCTGAGACATGGGACAACTGGGACGAGGGCACACGTAGTTCACAAACTGCAAACAAAACATTGCTTTTGGGAGGCAACAAAAACCTTTGAGACTGATATCGCAAAATCTGAACAAATACAATTAAAACTAATGGTTGTGATTAGTGCAAAACAGCCCTTTAAATCATTGTGATCAAATTTTAAAGTGTGTTTAGTAACTATGGGCTAATTCATTTAATCTGCTGCAGCACATGTTGCAGCGCAGTGAGGCAATTTTGTTTTTGTTACCAACAGTTTAAATGAAAGTCTTGTTACTCAGGCAGCCGTCTTGGTCACACCTTTGGATCCATATTGAGGGTTTAGTCCAAGCTCGTATCTAAATGAACAGGTAGTTTCAATTAACTCAGAGTTGTAAAAATTGCATATATAGAATCACCACTAAAATGATACTTACATGCCAATGATCTAAAACTGATATCAAATCTACACTTAGTGGCCACTTAATTAGGTACATCTGTTCAATATCTTGTTAACACAAATAACTAATCAGCCAATCACATGGAGTCTGAGTATTCAGAAACTGTTGATCTACTGGGATTTTCACATACAACCATCTCTAGGGTTTACATAGAATGGTCCGAAAAAGAAAACATCCAGTGAGCAGCCGTTGTCTAGACCAAAATGCCTTGATGTCAGAGGAGAATGGGCAGACTGGTTGGAGATGCTAGAAAGGCAACAAAAACTCAAATAACCACTCATTACAACCAAAGCATGCAGAATACCATCTCTGAAGCAGATGAGCAACAGCAACAAAAGACCACACCAGGTGACACTCCTGTCAAGGAAACTGAGACTACAATTCACACAGACTCGCCAAAACTGGACAGTAGAAGGTTGGAAAAATGCTGCCTGGCCTGATGAGTCTCTATTTCAGCTTTAAAATATAGATGGTAGGGTCAGAATCTGGTGTAAACACAAAAGCCTGGATCCATCCACCTTTCTATCAAAGACTGAGGCTGATAGTTCATCAACAAATCTGCCCCAACTGTGTGATGCTATCATGTCAATATGGAGCAAAATCTCTGAGGAATATTTACATCACGTTGGTGAATCTATGCCATTAAAAATAAAGGCAGTTCTGAAGATAAAGGAGGGTCCCATAAAGTGGCTGGTGAGGGGAAGGGGAAAACCACTGAAGCAGTTTAGTGACTGCAACAAAAAGTTTAAAATCTTTTTCTCCACATTTGTATGTATGTAATCACTTATCACCATACATGTGTCAATGTATTCCAAACTGCATTAGCAACAGTGCAACAATACAGGTGGCTCATATGTTTTCCAGTTGGGCTGCCGTAATTAAAATGATTGACTTTTTGAGGAAAGAGACAGAATGTGACTGTCAACCACCATCTTCACTGTTACTCATATGATTTATCCGGTTAAAATCATCTCACTCTAATCAGAAATAGATAAATCATGTTTTCATACAGAATTATGTTTTTATTACATTTGGAAAAGGTTCTTTTGAAAAAAAAAAAAATTCAGTAAACAAGTTAAGCGAAACACTGACAAGATGTACAATCTCCATGTAAAGTAGTCCTGCAGTGTCTCCAAATGTGGCCACATTCTTCTACAGCATATATTTAAAGTTCTTGTGTTTTTGGACAATGTGCCACTGCATTGTTCCTGCACTGACCTCCAGCTATGACAATAGTGAGCAGTAGCTCATCTGATACGACAGTGACTGAGGAAACATGAGGGGAAAACCAAACCAGACACTCACTGCTGCATCACTCTGTGTGTGTGTGTGTGTGTGTGTGTTCCTATTCTTCCTGAGCTACGGGTGTGGTGTGGGTGGAATAATGCAGCTTCCTGTGGACCAGATTAATGGGTTAATATTGGATATAATCCTCCCATTGTGAAAGGCCTGGAGACCTGGCAACCAGACTGAGAACTGGTCGTGACCCCTGCAAACAGATCTTCACAATCACGTTCTTCAAATGAGAACGCCCATTAATCACGGCTCAAGCCTTCTTTCTCTTCTCGTGCTCATCAGTTCCATCTGTTATGATCATTCTGTGTTCATTTACTGTACAATTTATTTCTCAGACTTGGGAAATGCAGCAACGTCACTCAAAAGGAAGAAGGGATGAAAAACAACAACACAAAAAACACATGGCATACAACCAGTTCATCTAAATTATGATCCAGTTTTGGGGATAAAAGCAAGAATTCATCATTTCACAACACCAGAAAAATATGTGCAAGAAAGAAAAATGATCTAAACAGTGATTCACATTTACAGTTTGACTTTTTCTGTTAATTTCTGTATTTATCTATTTATGTTTCTGTGATTACTTGTCAATTACTTTAGCCAATACAAAAGAATCTTAACAATAGAAAAGAAGCAAACTGCAGAGCTTTTTTTTTTTTTTTTTTTTTTTTTTTTAAAAAAAGGCTTTTAGAAATTTTACCTCAATACACATCATGTTCATGTACTAAGCAAAAATAAGCAGGAATGCAACATTAGGGTGGAAAAAGAAAAGTGAAATACATGAAACAAAATTATGGCATTCATAAAATAAGGTAAACAATGTGTGTTCTTCAGCTTATATACGAGTGTTTGAGTACAAATGTGTGTGCATAGTCTCTCATCCAAAGGCATCATTATGTTCAATAATTTAGGAGGTTTGTTTCCTGCCAATTTAAATAACTAATAGCCAGCATTTCTTTAAATAAAATTGAATATAACTTAAAAACTAATGGGGAGAAAAAAATATGTAGCTTCTTTTTTTTTTTTAAACCAAAATCACATCAAAAAGAGTTTTCTTTAGTAGAAATTTGAGTCTTTCCCATAGCTTCTCTTTTTTAAAACCATAATTCTCTCCTACTTTTAGTCCCCTCTTGGTTTTTACAATGTGCATAGTGTTACAGTATGTTTAACACAGTGCCATCACAGTAAATATGTGCTGAAGGAGAAGTCAAGCAGCTTGTTATGGCCATACAAAGACTCCTCCCTAAAATCTGCTGTAGGTCTTAGAGACCACTAAACGCAAACACCCCCCCCCCCCTCCTCCCTTGGACTAGATTTATTTTGTCAGTGTGTATTAGGCAGATAAAGGCCAGGATCTGAGCTGTCTGTATGCGTGCGCATGTGTCACTGTTAGCAATGCTTAATGTCATGGTTGGTTTTACTTACTGCTTGTTGAGGACAGAGGACTGTAATCAGACCTGCAGAGAGGGCGACAGAAAATAGAAAAAGAGACAATCAAGAGAGGCAATGTAGGCACATGGGGGATGAGGGGTATGGAAAGGGACAAGAAACAGAGAGAGGGAGACAGAAGTTTATGTTACAGTATGAAGTGCAGTCCACATGATTTACAGGATGACACGGTCCTATTTCAAATGAAGTGCTGACATCTGGCTAAACAGTAGGACAGGTCCAGCTGGAAAGGTCACAAAAATGCACACAGACATAACACAGTGGTTTCTATCTGAAAAGGATTAAACACAGAGACATTTACTCAAATACTGCCAGTAATTTTGAGTAAATGTGCTTTATTACTAGTAATTCTACTTTATTCCACCACATATTTCTACTAAGATCTAGTTATCAATACTCAACAGCATTTATATGATGCTTGTATCAAATGTCCTGTTTTTAGTATTTAAAATAGTTCAAATTTCTAAACCAACCACAACCATTACACAACCATTAAAATGTTGCAGTAATAGCAAACCAACAATACTACACATTCTTTAGGAGTCACCCCGTCTTCTTTACAGAACAGAGATCTATTGTTACTTAGAGGAAAATGCAGCAAATTCATTTGTAGTGAATGATTACAAATGCATGTATTGTTTTCTTAGGAAAAGGATGAAAAGGATCACAGTTTAAACCTTTGTGGGCTGTTCATAATTTTGGGAAAAGATGCTCTTTTATGTTCAAAGCTATGTGGAGAAAAAAGCTGCATTCAAGTCACAATGTTTACTTTGTAAATTAGGCAATTGAGTTGGAAAAAAATGTTAATGACTGTGTCCTGTATCCTGTTGTAATGCTGAAGTCAACATATCTGGAATTTTCAAGGACAAAAAAAAAAAGCAAATCAAGATGTAAAAAGGCAGTTTCATTGAAAAAAAAAAAAAAAAAAAGTCTGAATAAACAAAAAAGTAAAGAAATGTATGTTTGGTGGATTATTTCTTTGTTCTAACGATGCTTCTTGGCAATAGATCGCATACTGTTGGAAAGCCTGTTTATTTCCCTTTTAAATGATGTCACATTTGTAAAGAAAATGCATTTGTGAGATGAGCAGCAGAGTTAAGTATGTGGGTTTCGCCAATTAAACAATTTGCCAAATCTCCTCTGCCAATGCCAAACAGCTTATTCTGCTATTGACTCTTGTTTGGTGTTACTGGGACGGAGCGTCGTCATCTTTGAGGACAGAGTTTCGTCCCAGAGTCTGGAGAAGACATGGAGACGGGGCTGATTGCTGCACCAATAGGGTAACAGCTTTTGGTGGAGGCAGTATGATGATGTGGGGCGGTGTCTCCCTCACTGGAAAAACAAGACTTGTCATCATTGGCAAAAATCTCAATGCAGAGATATCAAGATGAGATTCTGCAACCATTGGTGATCTCCAGAGTCTGGGACTGAACTCTTCTTTTTTTTATGTACATTTTGTGCCAAGTTTATACATGTATATAAAAAACAAAAATGGTATTTTACAAATAGTCATCTATTCATTACGTCAGCTTGATTCTTCCCTTCTGGATCCGGATTCATCCTCATGTCCAGATAAACTGTCATTCAGAGAAAAGACGTATCTAATCTAAAGCTCCCATCTTTGAGGTGGTAGAGAAGCAGAATTAGATTCCCACTAATCTGATCTCCTAGGATCAGAGACAAACTCTAACATGTTATGTAATTACGCAATTTCACATGCACGACAGACACATAGATTCCAACGTACAGCAAGACCGATTGAGGAGCAAACCAGCATCCTACATGTGATAATTCCAGGAACCATCTGTGAAACCTCTGCTCACACAAACTATAGAACTCGAGCCTATTAGTCTCACAGGAATCAGCTGACAACCACAGAACACTGTCCCTCCACACACACCCTCCCTGTGACTCCATCTCTAAACTAATCAGGCCTCTGGAGCTGCAGGAAACAGCGGAGAGAGCCTGTTTCCTGCAGCAGGAGGTTATCAATCTAACTAACAAGAATTAGTGGTGCAGAGAAAGGCTTCGTTGAGTGAAGGTGAGGCCAGAGAGGTAAGAAGGAAAGATAATGGGGTACTGCAGAGGGGGAAATATAGGCTGACAGAGCGGAGATGAAAAAAGGAAACAAATACAAAGAAAAGATTATAAACAACTGGAAGGTTCCAGCAAATGGACACGCTATAAAAAATCATAAACCTGTCCCTGCATGCACAGAGGAAAATAACAAAACTTAGGGGAAAAAAAAAAAAAAGACAGAAGAATGTTCTTTTAAAGGTTTATGACTCTTCGGAGTTGAGTTGGAATTGTGGTAGTGTGTGCAGTTGTGGGTCTGTTTGATGGCTCCCTTGGGTGTGAGTATTTGGCAGGACTCCTCCAGCAGTGCCGGTTAATGTCTCGCCTGCCGTTCTCAGTCTGGAAGCTCTGCCTTGCTTCATCTCAGTCCAAAGACAATAAACACAAAGTGAAGCGCAGACAGGCAGCAGCCTAGCCGTGCTTATTCAGCCTGACTGAAGAAGTGACCTAAAGCGAGTCTAAATGGCTTCTTGGACTTGTGGTGAGATAAACAGATTCAGGTGGCTATTGTTTGATAAGGGTGGGGAAGCGAGCGGGGAGTGAGAGGTGAGAAGAGGTGGGATGATGGAAAAAAAAACAGAAAGAAGAAGAAACTACGGTGTAAAGTTTTTTTTTTTTGTATAAAGTAATAAATCTTGCCTATGAATGTTCCAAACAATGACTCATTTAAGCATTTCATGAACCATGACTTCTGCAGTCAGGCTCTGGCTCTTGATTTAAATGGACCAAGCATTGACAGAATTCAACCATGATTTCAATGCAACCCTCACCTTTGTCTCTTCCATCTCCCCACTAAAGAAAATGGCATTATCATGATACTTCTACTAGAATTAATTACCAGTTGGGATCAGAACAAGCTGAAAACATAACAATAATGTCTACTATCAAGGTTTAAAAAACAAAATACTTTCTTCTTTAATACATTACATTGTGGATTTTGCTGCTGGCCACACGAGTTTGAGATGCACTAGATCGATCAAAGGTCCATTTCCAGAAACAGTAAGTATACTATCGTTACAGGAAAGAAAAAAGACATTCTCCCATTTCAGAAGTTAAACCATGAAATGTTAAGGATTTAATAGAACATTATACAACCACTGACAACTATAAGGTGTCTCATTATAGCAACAAAATATCAGCCTGAAACCAAAAGGGCCAAACCTGATGTTTGAGTTGGATAACTTCCACGTCCATGGCCAACCCAGTTTTCATCCGAGTAGAGAAAAGTGGATAAATTAAAGAACATATCAGTTCTAATTATCCTGCAGTTTTTTATTAGTAGGTCTTTGTTTATTATTGTTTCACTGCTAGTGGACATGAAGATTTCCTTTCCAATCTACATTAGCATGGAGGTCTACAAGACGCAGTGAGTTACACGTCTAAACAAAACTAATTGGGCCAGACAAACTAATTATTATCCACATAATAAACCTCTGCTGTCTTTTGAATTCAGATTTCAGAAACTAGATGATAACCTTGTTTGCGTTTGTTTTCCTCCAAACTGCAATAACTTATTGTTTTAACTGGTATCCAACCTGTCCACTCAGCAGTCAGATTCATCATGACTTATTTCAGGGTCATCATCCGTCTTAGCAGGGGAGTGGGTCATTCAATGTTTAAAGGAAACAAAGCATCTGATAAATGATCTTACTATACAAGATCCTCTTTAATATTTTATCTTCAAATACCATTTGAGGAATATTCTGTGACTGATGATTTAACATCTTTCTCAGTAACCGTGACAACATGACATTCCTTCAGTACTTTCGTTACCTCAGACATGACGGGTTTAGGAAGTATTATGTGTACATGTTGAGCAGGTTAAGTGGAAAGATGACAAAGTATCTTTGTCTTCTGACCAGAATACCTGCCAAAGAGTAAAGCGACCCACCTCTTGATTAGCTGCTCTGACAGGTGAAACCGAACATGGAGCAACTCATAGAGCTTACTATCTCAGGAAAAGCAGTTTAGACTCTGGTCTTATCACTCATGTTACACAAAACGTGGTTTCATCAAAAGAAAACCTGGAAATGAGCTTGTTCCACATTGCATGACAAGGAGTTTCTACCAGACCAGCTTCCACAACACAGAAGCCATGAGCATCTTTTACCAAACACAGAATCTGCTCTCTCTGGTCAGAAGATCATTACACTGAAATACTGTGTTCTATTCACATAGATAACAGTTATATCAAGGGATTAAATTAGAATATAGCAGGGATCACCAACTCCAGACCTCTTGGGCCAGTGTCCTGCAGGTTTTAGAGGTTTCCCTGTTGCAACACACCTGACTCAAATAAAGGGGTCATCAAGAGGCTGGTCCACAACTTGACAACAAGCTGTTGGAGAACCATTTCACTTGAATCAGGTGTGTTGCAGCAGGGAGACATCTAAAATCAGCAGGACAGTGGCCCAAGAAGTCTAGAGTTGGTGGTCCCTGGTATATAGGCTAGAAACTCTTCATAAAAACAGATTTAGTGTATAATGCATGACTTTTCTTTTTCAAAATGCCAAAAAAGAAAACCCTAAAAAAACAAAACAAAAGAAATCACAAACCATCTGTGCACAAATTTAGCAGGAATCACGGTCCAGCAGTCCATGATAATAAGTACACATTGAAACAGACTTATTAACAGCTGCTGATGATTAATGCACTGATTGGCTAATCCAAATCACTGCCAGGATGTCACACAGTCATACTGTAGTTGCAAGTATAATCTTAGAGGATCTTTTCTGGCAGTGACAGTGTGGAAAATGAGTTGTGGTCATGACATGAGGTAGCACTTTTTCATTCTACTCAGCTTAAATAAGATAATATATTGCCATATCATCTTAAATAAGACATACTGTGAGTGTGAGTGATGGACAGATTGTGTAAGAGGCAGTCTGGAACAGAGGATAGTGGGTGTGGGAGCTGAGTAGGAAGTAGGATGAGGGACAGAAGTGGGAGGATGTGATCGGAGGGAGGTGAAGGCTCTGTGGTTGTCAGACGATTGTTTATTAGCTACTTTTTCTTTCTTTTGCATCAGCATTTTCCAGAGGGATCTGTGCCCCCCCTCATCCCATACAGAATCAAATGTTCTATCACACATGTTATGAAGTTTGGTTCCAGTTCACAGCTAATGACACAGCTCCATCCCAGGTGGCTCAGACTAGAACAACACTAATACAGTCAAGATGCTATGAGTAAATAAAGTTTCTTATGTTTCTCTGC
>JBBBVU010000013.1:7190832-7220338 GCA_037177055.1 Atherinosoma microstoma
GCAAAAACGGTTGTTACTGTAGGGGACCTCCTATTTTGCAAAGCTCCTCCCCCTCCACTGCCGAGCTTAGCTCCAGCAGAGCACTCCTTACTCCCCCCCCCCCCCCCCCTCAGCTAGAGCAAAGTGCTGAAAGGGTCGGAGAATCTTAAAGACACATAGGTGAATTTTCATGGCTTCATATAGACAGACACATTGCAAGTTGAATTTCTTTTGAGTTGTTTTTTTCTATAACAGCATTTCCAAAACAACTGAAGGTAATACAGTTATTCTACAGTGCTATAAAAGGGTTGTTTGGGTTTTTAGCATCACTAACCAGTAGCAGACTGTGGATCAGTTTAAATCTAGACTAAAAACCAACCTTTTTTCCTCGGCCTTCAAATACCAATAAAGTGCAGTTTTATCTTTGGCTTGTTAATATGATTCTGTTTTCTTCTTCTTCCTGTTTACCTTTTTTTATCTGTTTTATCGATGTTAAGCATTTCGGTCAACACTTGTTGTTTGTAAGGTGCTATATGAATACATTTTGAATTTAATTGAAGTAGCAAAAATATTTTTATATCACTCATAAGAAACTTCTTTATGAACGGGACCTCGAGGGTGATTTTTGAAATCCCAGAAGTTGGAAAAGGTTGATGGATAAACTCCACATGCAGTATAGGATTGAGATGTTGAAATGCAGCTGGTTTTATATGTGTTTGTGAGAGATGAGTAGGTCACCTGGTCGAAGGCCTGATCAATGCTGTCCTGCAGGTGTTCAGTGAAGCGGTCGTTGACGTCTATAAGCTCCTGAACGTTATTGAACACCACAGTGAGCTGCTCAGCTGTCAGCAGCGCAGCACTCTGCATGGGGCAATAAAACTCCTCTTTGATGATCCGCAGGTCCTCCCCATAGCTGGACTCCGTGTTCAGAAACTCCAGGATGGCTTCTTTGCGCTCAGTACGTAGCTTGGAGCAGCGTTCGCACATTCGCTCTCCTCGATCTTTAGAGACCCCGTCCCTCAGACCACAGTCTGGACACGGTCTCTGGGCTTCCCAGGCTCGGAGAGAGGCCGACGGTCTCTTCCAGGTGCGGGACAAACCCGGACCGATTCCGCTGTCCACTCGTTCCACCTCAGCTCCTCGGGTTCTGCGGTGACGACGGGGCTCGCTGTCCTCCTCCTCCCGCTCATCGCTAAGGCCCACCACTCCGCTGTCTGCACTCAGGCTGCTGATGGTGCTCCAGCGATGCTGCCCGGTGCGAGACACCCCCAGAACCGACTGCCGCTCCTCACCAGGGGGCTCTGAGCGGCCACGGAGTGCTGCTGGTGCTGAAAAAAGGCAGGAGGAAAGGATTTTGAATTAATTAAACAGAGATATTTATTTATAGATTTATTGTCTAGTTTTTTTTTTTCACTGTGGGATATCGCCTCACTAATGGAGGCCCACTTCATTTGGACAACTTATTACTGGTCATGTCAAGACGAAGAGGATATCACAGATATCATCTTTCACCAATAATTAGATCCTCAGCCTCCAAGTCGAGACCTAACATTTGCACACACACATGACAAGTTCATACTGTTGTGTGTGCACTCAAACTGTGTCCTGCAAGCATCCAGGAACAAATTAGATACAGGAAATATGCAAATAAGCCGACGCTGATAATCGCTGCCGCTGAATATATAAATTTAAGATCCTTTGTGTGTGCAGGAAAGCAGCAGGATCATATTAGCTCATGACTGACATTCTCTGACCAGCATCCTGTGTCAGGGTGGGGGGAGGTGAGCCCTGGGTGCAAAGGCCATAATATTCAGACGAGCAAACACTAAGTTGCATAAGAGATGTTAAAACAGATCAAATGCAAGTTGTAAGAGCCTTAATGTTTTTTTTTTAAATGGGACAGATTGTTAAATGTCAGGCTTGGCTGGAAGCTCATTCACAACTGGGGGGGGGTTACCTTCCTTTATGAGGTAAAGGAGGTGAAAGACCACAAAGTTGAATAAAAGCCAAAGCCTGTGTTTTATACACATTTATTTTTAGTGTAAAGATTCCTGCTCAAGATGAGAATGAGGAGACTCAACTTGGAAAGCTTCATGCGATCTGAATGTTAAATCACAGTCCGTTACTACCAAAGATTTTCTCTTACATTTTTGAGGATCGGAATAAATTTATGTTTGTTACATTTGTACATCATATATTTACAGCTGTTTGTAGGAAGAAGGATTTAATAAAAATCCCTCTTTACAAACAGTGTGGATGTCGGATGCTGTTGCTATAGTTTTATGTCATGAACTTACCGCTGTCTCTGTCTCTGTCACGGTCTCGACGGTGGCTGTGCAGTCGAGCGGCGGCAGCGATCTTCATCTCCAGCTGTTTGCGCTTAGAGGCGTCTGCTGGCATGGGGTCACTGTAGTGGGGCCGGAGGCGGCACTCACGCTGCGCTCTCACCGTCTCAGCCGGCTCATAGGCTGCGTCCGAGCTGGAGCGCCTGCAGCCCAGGTTGGTGTGCTGTCAGTTGGAAGACATTCGTGTCAGTCAAACGGTCACGTCACTGTAGCAACAGGTGAAACAGGGTAAAACTCTATGGAGAGAACAGGTGAGAAGGATGATATGGCAGAAATCACCGGTTGTACATATCTTTCTGTGAGAATGGTTTTCATGTGCGGTGTCACCATTTTCACCGTGATGACATCATTACATAACAGATGTAAGTTATTTCTCTCTGATCCCAGCATGAAGACCTGACAGGAATCTAAATTTCACACTCCGATGCAGCATTAATCCTTTGCCAAGTCTTGTTGCAGACGGCACATCTAAAAATCTTCTCTTGAAATCACACAGCCTTGAAGATAAAAACAGCTTCCAAGTGACGACTCAAAGCATCTCCTGGGTTGTTTCTTCTGGAGGCGAGGCGAGGAATTCCCCAAATACTGCAGCATCCTGCGCAGATAAACACTCCCTCGCGTGGGATTATCAAGCCCCTGAGAGTTGACCTGAGGTGGAAAGTTCAACATCGTTCATTGCTTTAACACGTGGCTCCTCACCGCAGACGCACCGCCAGCATCCAACTATTCATATGAGATGGATGATATTGGCTTTACATCAACAATTGCCTCCCTTAAAGCTGACAGGTCTCTGACAATGAACAGCTGCACATGAGAAAAAGGCGCAGGGAGGTTTCCGTCGCTTTATAGCAGATAACATCACACACAGCTTGCAGCAATCAGGCAAAATGAAGAAGAATAATTAATATTCTACTGAATGATCAGAGGCAGACTGCGCTGCAAATTCAGAGCCCAAAAATTAAGAAAGGCATGAGGAAAACACCTCCACATCTGTGCTCTACAATACCTCCGGCCGTGCAGCATGGAAGCAAGCTGCGACTCCGTGTCAGTCCAGTTCTTCTGTTCTGGAGATGCAGAGAGGAGCCCGATGCTAGCTGCAACTGAGCCTGGTGTCAGGCTGCAGCCAACCAGCGGAGAGGAGCCATGCATAGAGCAGGAATAAGATACCAACTGCACCCGCTGCCAGAAGGGGGGGAAGACTTAATCCTCTTTTTCTTGCATCCTCAGACATCGAAGCTGTTGCTGGAAGACATAGGGCTGCACGCTTGTTCTTGTCTCAGCAAATACCTCTGCATTAGGATGTGTGAATGATGTGAACGTGTGTGTCGCAGTCCCCTTGGTTGTCCCAGTCATCCTTGAATACCAGCAGATTTATACGTTTCCGAACGCCACTAAGCGACGGTGCCAAGCGGAGATGTGAGAAACGCACAGACGACACACAGAAAACATGAAAGAAGAAGGAAGAAAAAGATTCCTTACGCATTCTCCTGCTTCCTGTGATCCTCCTCCTTCTCCTGCAGGCACCTCGTTGCCAGCCTCGGCTCTGCAGGCCGTTGCCGACGTTGCCATGGCAACGGCGGAGGGCTGACAGTCGGTCGAGGAGGTGGTGATGTCACAGCCTCCGTCCCGGTCACCTGACAGCCTGACGGGGGCCTCGTCTGAGATCTCTGCACTGCAGCTGGTGGGGAAAGGAGGAGACGGAGGTAGAGGGTTAGAGAGATGGATGGGGGAATGGGAGGGAGCGAATGGGAAAGACAGGGAGTAGAAGAGAAGGTAAGGAGAGGGAAGGAAAGAACAGGAGGGAGAATTAGAAAACAGGAAGGAATGAGAGTGGAAATAAATGAAGGAAAAGAGGTTTGAAAGGAGGGAGGAAGAAAAACAGAAAACATAGTGAACAGGAGGGAGAGGAGGGTTGAAATTATAATTCAGACAGAGCTCTCCTCAGTGAGCAGCATCCCTGTCATTCATCTCCTCATCCTCCCCTCTCCAGCTCACATGCTCCTCTGCTTCCTGCTCTGTTTTCTATTCCCAACACCCACCCTCCTTGTCTTTCTAACATCTTCCATCTCACCCCCAAATACCTAAATCAATGCCCCTCTCCTCTCTCTTCCTGCCTCCACCCCTCATCTCATCCTCAGGGGGACAGCAATTAGACTCATCTGTGGACATTAACACCTGAACCCCTGGACCACAGGGGCAATTCCAGCATGCAGCCACACACAAACTCACAGACACATACACACACCACACCTCTCCTTCATTCCTTTGTCTGGTGCCTGGACATCCATTTGTGCAGCACACAGCCATCATATGCTCTGATACATCCCAAAAAGCTGCACTGAAATTACACTATACCAGTATTCATGTGTCAGCGAGCACAAGTACACGCCTGCAGGGACTCACACGTGTATCTGTAAGAGCAGATACGAAACAGGCGCTTTTGGTGACAAGACTGAGGATTCCCAGGGAATAAAGAAAGCATCGTTCATAAACTGTGACATGTCTGTCTTACAGTTGGTCGGGGACTTCTGACGCAATTCACACCACATTTCTCTATCCGGTCTCTTTTTTTCCATTGAGTTCATCCGATCGTGTTTCTGTGGCATCTATTAACATGATGCAGCAGTTTTAATATTCCTTCTACTTTTAGTTTAACTCTTTACCTTTTGACATGCTTCATTATCTTTACCAGCTCCTTGCTAACTTTGCGAGTCATTTGTCTATGAGTTTGTCAGTTTGCTTGCTGAAAGATATGTCTGCTGTTTGACTGAAAAGGCAATCAATGTCTCATAAATTCAAACGAGGGTGCAAATACTAGCTAAAAGCTAATCATTTCCTTGAAGTTTTCTCAATAAAAAAAGTACCTTTTCATATCTAACTAAACTTATTTAAAGTCTGTGTTGATAAAATATTGATTTTCTGAAGCTTTAAAATAATGCACACATCATTGAAGTTTTGCTCGTGACATTAATATTAACAAAAACTCCCCACAAGTTTATTGATCTTGTTTTCCAAACACGCGTTGAGGCTGCAGTCGGGAAGCAATGAGTGTTAAATATCACTGCAAAGGAAGAAAAAAAAAAGAACAAGACTGAAGTGAGCTAATTCAAAAAGATTTAGTTTTTCATCAAATTAAAGTTGTTTGTGGTTCTTAAAAGCTCAGGACCTTTAGCAGACCCAGAGGTCACAACCCATAATGGAGTTTCAATAATGTCTCTCTCTCTCTGTGAAAAGGAGACAAGCTGTAAATTCCTGAAATATTGACTGTCATCCTCAAGTGCTGTAAGAAACAAGACTGGGGGATGGTCGATCACATGGTTTTTATTCAGCAGAAGCTGCAGATGCATCTATGAGAGGTGATATTGACTCCTGAGATTGAATGCAATGCTGCATGTAATCTCCTCTTCTCCCTCATGTTTTGTGTTCCACTTATGATATATCACCTAAGTATTGTGTGCATTTGTTATCATGGGGACTACACACCTATGCATTTGGGGGGGGGGGTGGATTACTTTCCATGAAGCAACTGCAACCTAAGACTTAGTAAAACAATGACTTACCCTTCATAAACTGTCCACATTGTCATTTTGTGCCTTTATATATCCCTTAGGGTTCATTATTCTGCTTGTTCTTACATAAATGTGTCTTTTTTGAGTTACATCTTCTTCTTTCTGTACACTTTTCTCTATTTTGAGCGTGGCAACTGCATCAATTTCATGACATTTTGCATCAAACTAAATTAAATCTGCACTTTTTTGGTGGGGAAAAAAGCCAATACACCAAAGAAAAATAGTTGTCTGAATTTCCACATCAAACCCATCTGGCAAAAGGTCAATATGATTAACACATTTTGAAGCTGCAGCTCTAAAACTTCCCATTAGTTTTTTTTCTTGGACAAACCGTCATTAAAAAAGGCATCTATCTCACACACAGTATTAACTGTCACACCCTGGATGATGCATGGGGAGCAATAACCTGTGGCTTAATTCATCAGGAAACTGCTGGATCTGATAGATCACAGCTCAACACGGTAAGATGTGACAATCAAATTAGCCTGGCTGTCATTTTTACTGATGCATGCATCACTTAAATGAATTCAATATATTTCTCTTTGAGCGGCTGCATCTAATAGAGATAAATAAATGAAAAGCATATACGCAGAAGTACACACCTGCTGCACCTTTACTGCAGTATACAATTATCTCAGTGAATCTGCTTTGGTGTTTCACTCCTTTTTAAGTTTTTAAGATCCCCCCCCGGGTATAATAATGAGCATATTACTGTAGCACTGCTACTAGAGGAGAAATATCCTCAGGATGCAGAATAGTGCTTCATGATATGCTTAAACAAAGAAACTTATTGGTGGAAGCCAAACTCCTCGGGGTACAGAGATCACACAGAATGCTGTCATGTTTAATTAATAAATCCTTAAGTATTAAAACATTCACAAAGCCTCAGGTTGAATTTAACTCTCAAGAGACTGAAGTGTGCTGCACTGTGGTTATTTCTGAACATGAAAGATGAATCCACTTGGGATAAACAGCAGGCTGCTGGTTGTCAGGGGGTGATATACTGTATTGACATAGCTGTTTGAGAAACAATAATATATTTAAATAACTTAGATGGTTAGTCATTAAATTCAGCATGTTTATTCATGGTCCTCTATGGGCCTTCCCTGTGGTGACATTTAAGGTTTTTCTGCATATGTTTCCCTGTGTTCTAAAGCCCCTCTTTTTTTTCATATAATCAGGTCAGCATATGGTCAGTAGTTTCCATTATGATGAAATACAGGCAGCTAAAGAAATTCTCCTCAGCCTCGGCTCCCGTTTTTGTTTACAACCGATCAAATTGTCATGCTAACAACTGGCCTCATCGAGCTGCAAGCCGATAGATTTCTTGTCTCATTATTGTACTGATTAGAGGCAATTTATATCACAAAATATTCATTTTGCCATAAAGTAACCTTTATATGCAGCCCTAGATTGCAACCCTCACATTTTTTGTATGTACTAGACCTCCAGAAGCAGCTTTTTTCCCGCTGCCTTCATGCAGACATCTATCATTCCTTCTACCAGTGCAGACAAAGAAGCGACAGTCAGTGGAGAGTCTTGATAGCTGAGTAAAGATACCAGCTATCTGCCATCTATCAAAGCCTCAAAGCCTGTAGGGGAGGTGGAGTTTATATTCTTGAACTGGCCAAGCTCAGCTGCTCCTGTGTGGTCAGGGTCTAACATTTACATTTCAAGGAGGCCTAAAAGGCACAACAGTGCAGCACATGCTCGTCTTGTTCGTCCTTGAGCAGAACGAATCTGAGAGGAGTGAAGCTTGCATTTATTCAGCCAACAGCTGACACAGACAGAGAGAGGCGAAACAGTAAGTCTGCAGGGACGATGCCAGTCCTCCAGTCTGTCAGGCCTCACGCCAGCCTCCCGCCCACAGTCTAGTCTGCAAGAGCCAAGCCTGTTAGCTCCGACAGCTGTTATCACAATAACTGAGATAAATCGATATCACAACAGCACGCATGGGCTTAAACAGATGGATGAATGTTGTGGTACTGTAAGACAAACAAACATGGAAGCATGTGCACACTTCAGCGATGAACTCATACACACTTCTGCTGCTGCACAGCTTGCACAGCTCAGACCAAGAGTAGTACGAGCCCACCAAAAAGATCAAGTGGACTTAAAAACAATATTTCTGGCAGTAAAAGCCAGATGTTTTTGGATGTACCGTGTAGCACAGAAGGTTAAAGTGAATTATATCAAATATTAATCTAACTTGTTTCCCTGGAGCTGGTTGAGCCAAACATATGGGATGTTTACAACTTTGATCTTATCTGCAGGAGTCCTCAGATTCTCTTGCATATAATGAATGGAAGTCAGTAACAAGTGAAAGAAAAGGCAATATATCAATTATTTATGATAAATTATTGAACATTATCTTGTAGGTAGGGCTGTTAAAGTTAATCAACAAAAGAATGAATAATAGAAAAACAAACATTTAAGTCCGGCCAATATATACGTAACATTTTAACCCCTTAATGCCTGACCAAAGAAATAATAGGCAGAAAATTCTTTTTTTTTAATATCTGAAGTATAACAAATAAATAAATGAATAAATAAATATGTCAAAGTTGTAGTGCAAAAGGTATCCAAAAAGGAGCAGAAGACAACAATCGGATTGTATACAACTGGATTTTAAATTTTTACCATAAAATGATGCAACAGTATGTATCAAATTTCATACATCAGGCATCAAGTGGTTAATTTGCAGCAATATTCATTTAATACAATATTTAAACAATCAAAAATATAAGAAATATTCTTTTAGATAATGTTACAATGCAAATTCTACAAAAATAAAGCATGAATGTTGAACATCTGTTGTCCATCTGTAAACAAACATGGCTCCAAATAAATGATGATGCTGCTCGCTTGGTGCAGGATATGTAAATAAACAACTGTTTGTGTGTTATGCTTATCCTGACAATTATAATCTGATGATACTCAATATTAGTTACTGCAGGTTTAACACAACACAACAAAATATAACTAATAGATTAGCTCCTATCTGCATGGTCAGTTAATTTACACATGTAATATAACTTATTGTCATTTTATATATGACAATATGGAAATTATGGAAATTAGAATGCCGATATCTTATTTGAAAAGTTTAACAATGAACATGCATAACTAAAGTTGGAAAGCAGAAATGTTCAAGTAAGTTTTTAAATCAATTTTCAAGTACTTTAATTTAGCTAACGGCTAACTTTAGATTAACAAACATAATGGATCTGAATACTTGTGACAGTAAGTGTTCCCACCCCTCTTCTCAACTTACCTCTTTTTGATGAGGTCCAGTGCAGATCCAATGAGCCCATCCTTCATCTTATAGATCTTTGCTCCATAGCTGGACAGGTCCGTCCCCTCCAAAAGGAGTGCTGGGCAGCAGCTGGAGGGATGTTCCCAGTTCTCTTTACAGAGTGGGAGGGGAACTGATCCAGCTGGTTCCAGACTGCTCCTCCGACGCCTGCCACTCCCATCACCCCCTACAACAGTGGCTTTGTCCTGGGCCGAGCTGGCTTGGGGCTGCAAGGGTGAACGTGGAGACGGGCCTGTGCGGATTGGAGAGTATGTGCTGGTGACGGAACTGGAGGCTGAAGTGGGTACTGCAGTGGAGTTACTGGTTACGGTGATGAAAGCAGATTGGTCTGAGGAGGTGATGGTCTGCTGGCCTTCATCACTGCTGGCTGTCCTATCACCGGTATTCTTGACACTCACCACCTCCTCAGGATACTCTCTCTTTCCTCTACCAGAACCCAACTGAGGGTCAGACTGATCAGAATGGAGTATTTTGCTGTCTGAAGTTCCGTTATCCTGCGGCAGGTCATGTTTTTCAGATGATACACAACCCGCTGTGGACTCAGAGCTCTGCTTCCCTTCCTTCTGCCTCATCCTCTTGAACTCCTCAAAAGTAGGGATATGTATACGTCCCACTGGAGGTCTCCGATGCTCACATGCAGATTCTGTTCCACTCCTGTTACCTGCAATGTTGTCTGTTGTGTAGGATGTCTTAACTGCTTTTGGGCTGGATGGAGAGCTGTGGACAGCCAAGTTGGGGCTACTGTTCTGCCGCCGGAGCTGTAAACGCCTCAAGACCTCTCGCTTGATCTCCTCTGGTGATGTGCGCGATGAGCACAGTGGCCTAGACCCAGCACTTGTTGAACTCCCCTGATGTACACCTTCCCGTTCAGCAGGTGTGGCATTTGGGGCCACTTGAGGCCGCAATGGAAGGGGTCTGAGAGGCTCAACGGATGACTTTGCAATCTGGAGGCGGAGTTTCTCCCTTAGCCCCTTCCTTGCATCCCATTCGTCAAAACCACCTGGAAACAACAACTGAGGGAAGATTGGCAGGTCTTTTCTGGGCAGCCCATGTCGAGGGTAAAATGCTAAACTCTCTGGATTGGGTAACAGCTCATGGGCCCCCAGTACAGATCCATCTGGTGGCCCATCATACCAGTGGCTAGAGGAAGTGTAGCGTAAAATAAACTCACTATCTACACTCCTGCAATGAGCATCACTGAATGTGCACAAGCCAGGATCTGCCACAGAGCTCCAGTTCAAGTTCTCCATACTCCTGTAAGGTCTGCTGCTGTTGTTTCCAGTATGGATGTAAGAGCCCGGGGCCAGCCCCTGTCCTGGCTCCATCCCGATAGAGCCCTGCCTGCTGGAACAATACCTCAGCCCTAAGTTGGTGAGTAGAGTGCTGCTGTTGCACCTGGCCATGAGCGGGTAGGGAGGTCCCGGGAGGCCTGGGTAATAGGGGACGCTGGGTCTGTGTCGTGGGAAGGAAGACAAGGGATCCGGGGACAGAGGGAGGTTCGCAATGCAGGGCTCCATGTCTATGACAAGGTCGAAGGGGGAGTTGCAGCCAGCAGGAGAGCCGGCAGGGAGTGCGGCAGAGGAAGTTGAAGGGTAGTCACATGGTGGGGGAGGCCTCACGTCTGGCATGGCTTTGGGCAGAGGGAGAGGTCCTCAGACATGTAGTCGGCAGGGACTAAAATTTGCAGCCTACAGGAGCAAAGACAGATGAGGACAGATGTTTTAGAAAAAAAACTAAATAAATGATTACAAGCAAAATTGTAACTATAAATACAAACCATTTCGATACCACCTTGTCTTATTAGACTTGAGGCCTTATCAAACATCTCTGCTCAACTTAGTTTCTATGCACCAGCACTGGCCACGTGATACAGATCTGCCAGAGCTCAAGAGCCACACTGAGGACACAAAGGTCCACACACAAATAGGAATATTGGATAACCACAGTTCTGGACACAGAGACGCTTGCCTCTGAAGCATAGTTCCTTCATCAGGATAATCACATTCATTTTATATAAACAGTGCCCCGTCTACCCCTGCAGGCTTTTTCTTTCTCTGCGGCAAGAAAAATAATAGAAGGATTATTGCCCTTCTTGTCAGGCTATTAAAACATGAGATTGAGAGACAGATACAAAGAGACAGACAGTGCAGGATAGTGAAAAAAATGGAAGTGAACTGGTAAAAGAGACAAAGATGAGACAGAGTAAGAGGAAATGAATGTGATGTTGAGAGAAAGCTGTAAGCTGAAAGGACAGTAATGAAGATAACTGCTTAGCTGTCTGCTGGCGGCCGGCTTTGCTCTTTCCCTCTGACTAATCAGACAGTAGTTGCAGATTAGGCAGGAGCAGAGAGAGCAGGGAAGATGGCACTGGCTGTACTGAGGCCCTTTCTCTCTTTCGGTAATGAGTACAAACCTCATGATGACTGCTCAACCATAACGCCCATCATCCATACCTCATATTCTCCCTATAGAAATCAGAAGCACGGGGTTATGGCTGTGATTATGACTATGATTACGAAACAGGGATTCGGTAAGCTCTTCCCTGATGCATCATGGGAATAACAAAACTAAATCATCTGTAGACTCGAATGATCTCTAATGCCGAAGCACGAACAAGCTGCCACGCGCCTCTGCTGCTTTGCAGTAATGGATGGATTGCCATTCCTTACATGGTTGGAAGACAGTGATGCTGCAACGAGAGTTAATCAGTGGGCGGTTTCCCTTTCATTTCATTTGTGGGCTGCTAATTAAATGACACCTACTGATAAACAAAAACCAAGGGCATGAATATGTTTATCAGTAGACCGAGACTCAAACATTATGTTTTATCGTTTTCAGGAGCCACATTCGCTAAGGAAAAAAGCTGAGATTTTATATTTTTGCAGGGTGAAAAAACACACGAAAACACAAAAAACAATGAGTTATTTCTACTAACAATGTGTTTTGTGTGTCTACATGTCTGATATGTTTGATCTTAATTCCATTATTTGGGTGACATCACAGGGTGACATATTTCTGCATGGATACACACAGTGTAATTTATTTGGCTTAATCCCAAATATCCATTTTGAATGGGGTGATGCATGCTGCTGAACTGAATTGTGGGTATATTACTCCGTTTTGTGTGGTTGAGATGGAAAATTGAAGAATGTTGTTTTCAAGTGATAGCCAATCAAATTGCATGTGTTTAATCTCATGATTGTTAATACAATGCATAATATCAGGCTCGTCTACCATCAAGCCTTAATGTGCTGCGTCAGTGTGAATCCTGCCTTAGGAATTTTTTGGGGCTCTCACAAATGCTGATAAAGGTCTTGTCTGCACATCACAAATAGCTGGGAACCTTGAGTGACTGTGACATATTTGTTCTTTTTGCCTTTGCAAACAAGATGTTTCATCTCCACACGTATGTGTGTTCTATTTAACATGTGCAAGCATATTTCAGAAAGAAGAAAAATACCCCGAATTGAGGAATTTGGTTTTAATCAGCCCGAGTGTGTGTCTGAATGATGCTCAGCACACTGGTACCTCTTCCCTCTCTCAGCTTTTCTCCAGTTGAATTAAAGCCAGCATGAATGCTTTCTGGAGGTCTGCTCTCTCTGTTCCCTTTGCCACTGAAGCTCTCTGAGGAATTACTCCTCTCCAGCAGCAGGGTAGTAAATCAGCCACCATGTCCCAGCATCCACAGGGGCTGATTTCTCCAGACATCATGACAAAATGCATAAGGACAGCATGCAAATTAAAATAGAGAAAATCCTTCATATAATTTAATTAATTGTCAACAAGACCTCATTATTAAGAAGCCTAGCAAAGAATCCATCAAGGTAAATCCGTAAATCGGAACTTTTGTAGCCAGAAGCGTACACTTCTTTGTGTACTTTTGATTTGGTTTTGGTTTTCTTAGTTTGAACCATACGTGTCCAGTGGAGGAAAATATTCAAAATAAATAAAACATTTTGACAAAAAACATCCATTTACAAATTTAAGCCAGTAGTTTGCTATTCTTGTGAAGTCCCTCTGCTCTTGAGAACAACCTAATTCTATACCCGTATTTTAAAACTTCTCCTAAAATGGATATTTAGTTATCTAAAGTGACAACCAACTCAGAAACTCAGAAATAACACAACACTGTCTCCTTGTTCAGAGGCCACGTAGATCTGAAAATATGTTATTCACCGAGTCGTTCAGATTTGCTGTCTAATTTCATGTCAAAAGCCGCAACTATTTCTAGATCTTTATCTCCACTCAACTAAACTTCAAATCATGTTGCGTTCACTGTGCACCACTGATGAGAAGACAATACTCATGCAGCAGTTATACAGTTTACTTAATCTGTAACAGGCCAATCAACTTTTTTTTTTTTAAAGTTTCAGATCCAGACTTTTTGTTGGCATTTTCTTTTAACTTTTTTTTTTTTTTTACAAAGTTGGAAATTCCAAGATAAAATTTTTCATTGATTGCAAATCAGTCTATATCTGCAACAAAAGAACTTGTCCTTCCAAAAGCCTCCAAAATTTTCTTTGCAAACATCTGTGAAATATTACCCATTTAAAGAACAGTTTGCACCATTAGCCTCTAAAAACATGAAATAAAGAGGAATGGACTTAAGCCCTGGCTTTAAATGAGCCGATATATAAAGGAGAAATTATCCTTCATTATTTGCCAGCTGGCTGTTGCATTTATTTTTGATTTCCCATCTGGAGTGTTGCAATTCCTCAAATTCACCCAGTTCAAGCCATTACTTGTGACTAGCTCAACTATCTAGGTAATCGAGTGTTCTAACAATTATTGAAGTAACTGCATATGAAATACTGAAACAATGAAATTGAATTAATACAATAATGAATGATGATTTACTCGTATTATATCGATAATAGTGCTACAGAATACATTATTTGCTTTCTGTTTAATGTTATACAATGTCAGCAGCTGACATCTACCCACATCTTCACCAGCAGATATTAACTTTACAAATCCAACATTATAACATTTGGCAATGTCTGTGTTTTGATTTTAGTTGTAGTTTCATGTAAAACAACAGCTTACATGCTGAAGCTACTCTGATGGGCAGAAGAAAAGCAAAATTTGATAGACTGCTTGTGCTAGCATGGTGCTTCTCATGACATTTCAATGACATTATCTTAAACAATGAACACAAGTTGCTTTTTGAAAACGACGTGGGACATGAATTAAAAAGTTCAGAGTAGCCCCGGTTAATACAAACAACTAACAAGCATACTGATTTCTGCTGAGATGCTGTATCATTGATTGTGGTGAAGCTAATTTGGTTAAACAATGGACACACTAGTCAGTATTTATGCTTTTCTTTTTCACTTTTTTCAAAACTTTAGACACTTTTGTCATTTTCTCTGATTTTGCTCCTCATCAGTTTCTCCAAGTTTCCTCCATCTTGCCATCAATTCACGCCTGCTGCAAACATAACGCAGCACATAAGGCCATTATGTGTTGACGTGCTTACCACTGTGAAGAGCCTGTGTTGATTAAACAGGACATCAAAGAAAATCATTTACATCAAAAAAGGAGAGAAAGAAAAAAGAATTTCAACCCTATTCATGATATGATTGTGCCTAAAAGAAAGATCCATACCAACTGTTCCTGGCTAAAATGTATATAAGGAACGTATCTGAGAATAAAATTGACAAATATTTATATTGTAAGTTTGGGGTGGGGTAGTTTAAATCTTTTATTTATTTAATTTATCTATATAGCTTGTAAAGCACTTTGTGCAGCTTGATCTGTTGGAAATGTGCTATACAAATAAACTTGACCTTGACCTTCTATGCTGTGTGTGCTGGGGTGAGCCTTATAGTCTAGATACATTAAGAGTTACATCCTCTAATAATATACAATATTAATATAATATACTTCAGGAGTTATAGAGAATAATCAGTGTCCAAATGTATATATTCCACTGCTGCTCCTATCTCAAATAAGGCAAACCCTACATAAGAGGGTTGGGATGGGGTCAAGAGGCCCAGCTGGTGTAAACAGAGGTGTAAAGACATGGCTGGGAAGAGAGCTGTTGCACAGTAACCCTGCGGTGTATCAATCAAAGCATGACAGACATTTCATTAAGACCTCAGGAAATAGCATTGACTTGTGGAAAAGGGTCATTATACCGTACGTCTCCTTCAAAGTGTAACTTAATAGAAAATCCATATCATTAAATTAGCAGTTTATATATCTAGGTTATCTTTAGAACAAAAGTGAAGAATGCCTGGAGTCAAATGTGTCCATGCATTGTATTGTGTATCTTTTATTTGGCACTTGGACTAAAAATAATAATAGCTGTTGTTTTGTTTTAAAAAGTCAGGATTGTATCGATAACATTCCTTAAGGGTCTGTTGTGCTACTGCATCTGTATCTGATAACGAGTATTTCTGCCAATGAGAAGACAGATCAGTGTGTTATCCAGTATGTGAGTCACTTTCTGTATTTAGCCATCAGCATCTCTGCCATCCTCCCTGACTGGGCGCAGGTAACCTAACAGCGAGCATCATGTTGCAGGGATCATGTTTGTAGACAAACCCTCCTGTTGCAGTCTGTAGTTCCTGTAGCTGTTGGCAACGCGCCGTCTGATCTTCTAAACTTACCCCATTTTAATCAAGCCTTTGTTCTTCTTGGATTGTCCGACAGCTCATTGACTCAGATCCCAGAGAGGCCAACTTCCTTTTCTCAGTCTCCCCCTCAGTACTGCAACCGATCTGGAGCTTCCACTGAGCCAGACGGACGTGGCTCTGAGCTACAAGAAACGAGAGAGAAAAAGAAGAAAAAAAGCGTATCAATCAATGAGCTGCTATTTCTACAGTATGGATAATAACAAACTATCACAGTGGAGATGATTAAGCTGCCGTGGGCTGCTGCTTTTAACTCTGCTGGACAAGGAGAACGGCACACTGAGCAACAGTCTCGAGGCTTAAATAGCAGACGTATCCTGATACTGTAAAACAAACCATGTCCTCCTCTTTCCGATTGAATTAGATGTTGAGTCAATTGCATAATTAGTGTTTCTGTCAGGAGAGACAATGATACTGGCTTACACCCATCACAGCAAGAGCTCTGTTATTTCTTGTTTTTACTACATGCTGGGGACAAAGATCTGAACCAGCTTAAGGGGACTTCCTGTAAATATGGTGACATCATTTTTTTCCCCCTCACAGGTAAAAAGGGATTTTAGAGATTTAAAACCTGAAATTAATTTGTACTTTCCACAATAAACAACATGACTTTTCATAGCGAGTGCAGGAATTTTTATGTTTTAGAGACTTTTTCTCACTATCTCTCTCTCTCTCTCTCTTGACCCAGCTTACAAAGCCCCTGTGTGGCCATAAATATCTGAGGATGTACTGTATATTGTGTTTACAAGCAGTACAACTTAACACGGATAGTTCGTAAAAGTTGCATGAAAGGGGGCTTTTCATATGAAAAGAGGATTGGGTAGGTGTTTGAGTTAAATCAACATCTATTTCTTAGTTCAGGCTAAGGCTAAGCTGCAAAGTTTCTTTCCGGATATATCGCCATTATGTGATAAATGGCTTAAAGAGACTTAATACACAGTCATGCCCTGTGACTAAGTTTCTGGGTTAAAATGTTTTTCATTCTTTTCTGTGATTTTTACTACCCTGACAAGACCAGAACCATTTTTGGTTGTACCAACTAAAATCACAAGTTACATTCGATCATCTGAGCTGGAATTACCGAACCCACTATTGATCCAGACACCTCCTGTACTATATGTCCCTTTAGGCAAACCCCCCCGCCCACTTATTTCTCATTCTGGAAAAAAAAAAAAGTCATACTGACTTTTTAAATGGGATAACAGCAGAAACTTCCACTATGATAGAATCAGATATATTCTTGTGGATAGCTTGGAGGAATTTAATCGAATATGGAGAAAAATTTCTCTCTTTGACTAAGATGTGAGAGGCTCATAAGAAGTCTTTAAGCATCGGTTCGTAGCACTCAGAGATAGGCAAGTAATTGGGAAAGCAAGAAGGGATGGGGGTCTCCTATTTTGTACAGAATTCAATTATATATAGTATAAAAGTATAATATCGTCATTTTATTCGACAGAAGTACCCTCCCATCACCAAGCCAGAAAACTAAATAAGAAAAGTAGTTTTTTTTGTAGTGATATCCATGTAAATTAAATCAAAATTTTGATTGATCAATTAATTTGTTACATACAATTGAAAAAAAAATATCTAAAATTCATAAATCTTGTTCGAAGTAGTATATACAACAAGGGTCTGCTTTATTAAGGCCAAAATGATTTTCTTTACAATTTGAATAAGAAAAACACTTTGGGTTACTGATGTCAGGGTGTCAAAATTAATTTCAAGCAAGGACATTTTTCCAAACTATAAAGATGAATAAAAGCAGCGAGGTAAATGACATAGATTCCAGACATAACTGCACAACACACATGAATACAATCTGGGACAGCAGTCCCGAAACAAAAGACACTGAACCATGCACTATAGCAACAACTCCTATAAAACACACAACGCAAACTCAAACAGGACTCCGCAGGGGAATAATCAGTTCACACACACAAATAAATAGATAAATAACATCTTTAAAAAACTCATCCCACCTTTTTCAACTTAGCTCGTCCGCCAAACTCAACAACCAACTCTTGAACATCCTTCAGCCAAACGATGAGAAAAGCAACCAAATACTGTCATTCAAAACTGAGATCACATGATTAATGACGTTCCCTTCCCCCCCCTTGGGGGTACCAGGGATGGAGAGAGCTGCGCCAGCATCTTCCAAAAGCTTTGACAAGTAGCTGTCACTTAGAAACGAACCTTCCATCTACCCCGTCCTCCATCCCAGGAGTGCTGGATGATTGACGGGGCCTCCAGTAGATCCTCCCTTTTTTTTTTCCATGCACACTTCTAATCCTCCCCTACACACACAGGATCCAACTCACTTCTGTCACATTTTATTTTTTACCGAATCTGTTGACTCAAACAAAAAAAAACAACCCTTAGTTCTTTATTTAAAGCTTTGCATTGTGGAAGACACTCGTCCTCTCCTCTCATACTCACAGAATAACCTCGCTCTGACAATCCCAGTGAAACTGATAGGCTTTCCAGGGAGGGAACGATAAACTGGTTATCACCACTGACTGAAGTGACCCATTTATTTATTTATTCTCTTTTTATCCAGTGAGCATTTAAATCACTGAGCCTTGTCGTTCCGGCCCGTTTCATCCATCCTCTCCTGCTTTTGAACCTCCTAAACTATGCAGAAGTGTTTCTACGCAGGCTGTCTTATTACCGATCTCTGAATGTGTGATGCAGACTGGATGTCTTTCACATCCTGTGCAGTAGTAGAAGAAGTGATAATAATGTGCTCCATGGTTTTTGACACCTTCACTGTTCCCTGCAGACATGCAGCCTTACATCTCCGCCTGTCTGGTTTGCTTTGCATCTATGTTTGTGTGCAAGAGGCCACCTGGCAATCTCTCAGCCTCACATGTCTTCAAACACACGAATACTCGTATTTACTGAAAATGCAGTCAGCTCATTTTTATTTATTGAAATATTCTTGTTGCAGTCACAAAATACTTCTTGCTACCGTAAAATTCCAGTGAGGCATCTCCTTCACCCTCATCATTAGAGGACATCTCAATGCAGAGACATATCAAGATGAGATTCTGCAAACATTGGCAATCTGTCACCACAGTCTGGGAGCAAACTCTATCCTCTGAGATGACAATGCTCGCCCCCACAGAGCCGGTTTATCATAGAATACCTCCAGAATTGGGGAGTGAAGAGGATGGAATGGCCTGCAGTCTTGACCTAAAAAATTAAATATTTGTGAGATCAGCTTTGGCGTGATGTTTGTGCCAGAGGGACCAACACAACCACATTGGCTGACTTGCATCAAAAGCTGGTTGAAGAATGGGATGTTATCCCACAGCAGTGTGTGACCAAGCTGGTGACCAGCATGAAGATGGGGTGCCTGGCTGTTTGGGCTGTGTATGGTTCTTCCAAATCCTACTAAGGCCACTGTTTGTTAAATAGTTAACTTGCCAATATGGCTTTGGCAGAGAAGATTTGGCAAGTTTTCTTTTTTTAGTGTAAAATTTAGATCAAGTTCCAATCTAATACAGTTTAGTAAAGCCATTTTCATTGACACTTGTGTCACTAATAACAAACCTTTATGGTTATTTTTGAGGGATAAAGTTACCTCACACAGTAAGCTACTCTGGCAAACTTAAAGAGAAGCTTTGATGCTTTGTACTTCCTGTCGTGTATTTAGATGCTTCAAAGTAAAGACCAGCAAAACCTGCCCATCAGAAGAGAATACTGGACAGAGTGTAAAACATCACTTAAACTTGAGAATGTTTATATATTATCGTGGCAGGACGAAGGAGAGGGATTGAACCCACAACCTCCCAGGTGAGAGTCATGCGTGCTGACCAGTCAGCCAAAGGGATATCCCTATGGCAGCCAGGGCACATGATAAATCGGAGGCATAGTGACAGGACCTCACTGTCACATCATGTAACAATGACCTGATTCTGAAGTGCATTCTGTCCAAAAGTACTTATATTTAAAGATAAGCACTGATACTATATTAGAATAAAATCCAGGAAGTTAAATTCCAGCAATTAAAGTGTAATCCTGGTGTCCGCTAAAAACACTGAGCATTAGTTATAGCTGTATCATGTCAGGTGGATTGGCAAAACAATACCTAAGCACTATTAAAACCAAATTGACACGGATATGTTCACCTCCAGCCAAAATGTGCTGTGGCCCAGCAGGTTCCAGCTCTGTGATGTGAGTCAGTGAGAAGCAGGCTAACGTTAGCACAGCTGGAGTGAACAGTAGGAATGTAACAGACTTGCCAGATCGCACTGTGAGGCTAAGGATGGAGAGGACACTCTGTGAGATGAGCTGAGACTAATGTATTCAAATTGGTTCCTTTTCCCCCGTTTTGGACTTCAGTCCGCACGCACCAGAGGCTTTGCAACTTGAAAAGTGAACTTTTTTTCTAAAACCTTTTCCTCAGTGGCTTACTCTAAAAATGGGAGATTCTCATTTTAGTTGGAGCGGGGCAGTGTGCATAGTCATAGCTGGGTGCTGTCTGTGTGATGGTACAGTTCAGAAGACAACTTTCACAGACAACAGAATCCATATTTGTTTGTTGTCCTTCACAGTTTCACATCAGGCATGACACTGTGTCAGATTATGCATCGCTGGCGAGACCGAGAGCCACAGGAAAAAGTAATCTTTTTTTAATGTATAGTACATCCATCTAAAGCACTGCCTTATGTTTGTACTACAAATGTGTGGGTGTGTGAATGTGCTTGAGTGCACAGACAGGCAGCGCTTGCTCCTCAGCGCGTGGAAGAAAACAGCAGACTGCTGTCTGCTCACAGTGTGCCGGCATGACGCCTCCACTCAACAACGCCCTGATCCTGACGGATGCTGTGATATTTCACTTTGAACAACGACGGGTCTGCAGACATCGGCCACCAGTAGACACTGAAATATGGCTGACCGGTTTCTTTTTTATTGCCCCCTTAAGCCACAATAACCACCACCTGCTACAACAACAACTCCTGATACACTGATCAGGAGCCTAGGGAGTGTAAATGGAAGGCAGTCAGGTGAAGTACTGTGACAAAGCTTGACATGAAATGGAAGAGTTCAGAAGTCCTAGCCAAATGTAAAATGTCCACTATTACAATCTGTACCCATATCAAACCCTAGAGACGGTGCATGAAAAGTAATTTCTTATTTGAAAGGTTAAAACAGCCCCTACTGCAGCACATCTCTGTAGTCTCTCTGTACAGTTAGTATTTTCTTGTACATAGGAGTCTTGGAAATGTTGGCTTAAACATACAGATAGAAGATACACAGAGTTTCACAACATGAAATTAAAATCTTCTTTTGTAAAAGATAAGCTCAAGAAAAGCCTCATGGCAGGAAGAATCCCATACGTCGCTTACAATGCAGATTAAGGTAAACCCATGCACATCTCATACATATTTCAAGTTCAGTTTTGCATAAACAACCAGCCAGTTTGATGGTTTACCTATCTGCCTGCTTTCCCTCTTTGTCAATCATTCTCTAATCCAGTAGTTTACATCTGTATCCCTATGAGAGTCTATCCACACAGAGCCCCAATCCTCCCAGTTCTATCTGGGCTCAGCATTAGTCTATTATACTATTCGAGATGCTTATCCACCTCACATAAGTCAGAACTCACAGCTGTCACAATTGTATATTAATGCATACAAGCAGGATTTGTATAAAATACGTTTTGTTAAAAGAAAGATATACCAGAAATACAGAAATTTAGATTATTCTGAGAACAAACATAAGGCAGCTCAATAAAAACCTGTTGTAATTTTGTTGCCCCAGACACTCGTGAAACCAAAGGTTTCCAGAATCCCATAATATTTTGCAAGTTATTAAGTGAGAAAACAAAAATTGAGGATAAAGGTAAATCCAGATTAATCTCTTCACCGCTGACACACTCATGCACGCACAAAGTAGAGGACTTAAATAGCGAAAGATTCACAATAAGAAATTAGCATCCTAGTCAGATGGAGTTTAGTGTCTGTCCTTCCCCCGTCCAGACAGACAAAGAAGAGCATAAAGACTTTTTGTTCAGATTTTGCATTTGATACATTAAGAGTTAGCAGGCATGTAACTCTTAATGTACCGAGATGTTTTGGTAATGATGCATATTATTGCGATGAAGGGGGGATAAAAATACTGAAAGAAGAAGAATACTTCGACTCTCAGAAGTGCATCTACTTGGATGGGGCAGCTAGGTGTAAAACAGCATGACAAAAATCGACTTATTTTCTGGAACAACTTCACCAGCATCGTGAGCTTGGTTTAGTCATCAGGGTACCTTTCCAAAAAGACAAAGTGATGATAATACTGAAGACTGGACATGCACATAATATGCAGTATGCTAACCATAGAACCAATGACTGTAAAATATAGGGGGGAAAAAACAACAACACTGCCTGTTTAGGGCAATGTGTTGACTAGCAGTTCCATTCAAGTGTCTGTAACTCTTAATCCAACTGAAGAAAACCACCAACTTCCACATATTCAATGATTTTGCATTGCTTATATCTGTATAATTGGATCTTTTTGGTGTCTCAGTGCAGCCAAACTTATTATAGCATCCATAGTCTTCACTCATTTAGAATTAGAAAATGCGACACTGGAAATGATCCTTTAACCATTCCTAATTTCCAGCTTTTAACCAGGAGCAAATGCTGCATTAGAGGTGCATTAGCCTGACATCAGTTGTAACACATGGTAAATTAGGCTATGGAAATGAAAAAGAAAAGGTTGTAAAAGGAAAAAAATAATGAACAGCTCCCAGCATTCATACTTGCATACCAATGCTGAAGAGTTTCTCCAAACGTATAAAATATTTCCACATTCCAATGAACAAGGCACAACCCCCCCACCCACCACTCCCTGCTTCCTATCAGCAAGAGAAATGTGGGTTAATGAGGCACCACCCGGGGGCACTGTCAGCAACACCTTCACTACGAGGCTCATCAGAGGGAGGGGAAGCCAGGGAGTGGGTGGGGGGCCTGCGAGACACGGAGCATAGGCAACATCAAACGCGGATGTGTGGAAGAGTGCAGTTAATTAAGTAGAATGACTGCAATATGTGTGAGAACGACCACAAGTCTCTGTGGAGATGAATACAGTTGTACAGCAGAGACACTTTACAACAGCGACTTTGAGCTCAGCTCTGCAGGAATCCGAAGACGGTTATTTTGAGCTGCAGAGGTAAAAATAAAATGACCTTATTGTTATTGTACACCGCTGGCTGTATGCTCAGCAGCAGCAGGAAGCTGTCTAAAAAAGATACAACAGTGGGTAAAAAAAAAAAAAAGAAGCATTTTCCTCATTTGTACCACAGCAGTGGCAAAGTAAGGGTCCTTGATTCAAAAGCCAGAGAAAAAGGCTGAAATCATCAAAACAAAATTGTCATATAACAATGCAGTCAATATGAGAAAGTGAGCATTCTTTGCACATTAAGTTGCTGTTATCCAATTATTTATCTGGCTGACTGCCAGACTGAGAAGATAATATGAATGTAGTTATAATTGTTTTCCAAAGTTGTAAAGTCATGCTTCACAATAAGTCAATGCATTGCGTTTTGGCATCCACTAAGCCTCGATTTATGGACAGTCCTTCCTAAATCACACTTTAATTTCCCACTGAAACTTAATGGAGCACAGCATAGCTTATAGTATGTCAAACTTGATAGCTTTTGAAACTTTACATCAGAGAGCACAAGTTGTTCGAGCGGTCTGCAGTTTTTTACTGTCCCCATTTATTTTTTGCCTCGTCTTTGAGTTAAATGAACAGACTTAAATTATTCAAATCTGTATCGTACACAGACCCGAAGTCCGACTGTTTGCCTTTTACTATAGGAACTTTACTCAGGGTTCTTTGGAACAGCTGTTTTGGATTGTATGTTTTGAAAAAAGCCTAAAAACCTGCAAAACTAGTTAACATATGACAAACTCTCTTTTTTACATATAAGTTTTGTGTGCAATGACATAACAAACTGCTTCTGTTCCTCAAAAAAGACCAAGAACAACAATGACTCCAAATGAGAGAGCAGCAAAATCCCAACAACAGTAACCCAAAGATCCAAGATGTGGTGCTGTTTAGTTACTCCTTGCAAGTGGGGCAGAGTCAAAAGGATAAGCAGATTCAAAACAACTGAAATGTTTGGCTTAAAATATGCAAATGATTTAAGATGTTTTTGTGGAGACAGACCATGAGACCCTGAACAGCTGGAAGCAACACCCAAAAAGTTTTACATTTCTGTTTTAGTTAGCTGTTTCCACCTGTTTTCACTCATCATTAAAAGGCTTTACTACTTAACTTTACAAAAAAATAAACTAATTTAAATAAACTAATGGATCCCTTAGACAGTATTGTAGTTGTAAAGTGTGATTAGAGGATTCAGCTTCCCAATATTTGCTGGGAACCAACACACTGATTCATTAATGAATTAATTCACCCAATACATTTTGTACTTAATCACTGAGTTTTTAGCTTTTGTCACTTCAAAACAACACTCCGTTTGGCACTGAGCAGCTATAAATCAACCTGAACTGTTTTGTCCTCCTCCCTCAGTGGTTCCAGGTCATCTTTGGTCTCATTCATATTTCATGTGGTAGGAGGTGGAAATGTTGCAGATGAATAATACAAGCAGATGATGACCTCAGAGCAAACACTTCACTTCTTTTGCATGAGGTTTTCCATGAACGGTGCAGCACAAGTGCACATATTCAAAGAGGACAAAAGAGGGAGTCTTTTCAGCTGAGGAGAGACGGTTCAAAGGAGCCAAATCATGCAAATGATGACCGGAGCTATCATATGATATGAGGCCTCATAATAGAGATAAAAACGCTCTGAAAAGACAAGGTGCTTTGAAATGATACAAGCATGATATCCCACTGAGACGTATAGGTTATTAGGCTTGATGTGCTTGTTATACTAAATGGAGCATTTTACAGATCTGCTGTGCTGCTCATTTCTTTTATTGGATGTCCTGCCTGTTAAGTCTTTAACTCCTCTTTCCACCAAGAAATATTTCTCTTCAATTTTTTTTTCAGTTTAGTGTAAAGCAGTGCAATATTTCAGAGTTCTGTTACACTCAGCATTAGTCTTGCTGTATTAAGAATTCCATGTAAGCGACATTTTTCTGCAGATTTATGCACAGAAATGGATGCATTTCAAGCTTTCTAGCAAGAATAATTATTCTGTTAAATGATTACTTGTTTAACACTGTAAAAATATGCGATTTTTCGATGGCTCATTCTTGTAAAGTTATTATTGCGCAATCTCTCGTCATTATTAGAATGGATCGAAGTCAGCGTGTCAGTGCCTCATGTTTAATAGATGAAGCAGCAAACCATGTAATTACCCCCTGATCACAGAGAAAAACAAGCCTCGATATAAACAGCTGTAATCTCAATAACTCTAAGCGTGTGTGTGTTTGTCAGCCAATCAACAGAGTGGCTTTCTGTCACACCACAGCCAGCCTCTCTTATTGACCGATGGAACATTATGGATCCCACTCAGCTTGGTGGCTGCATCCATAACGATGGCTTCACTAAGCTAACCTTCACAAGTGACAGGTAGACGCAGGTTCACACACCTCACAGAGACCTTATCAAATGGCTGTGCATCTTTTCAACTGGCAACATCTGTGCAACACCATGGTGATTACGACTCCCATGAGACACTTTCAAGTTTTAATCCTCAAACAGGATGTTAGATGAGCACGTTATGAAGCTTTGACTGAGTAATGCATCTCTGAGGAAGAGAAATGAAACATTCCCGTCATCTGTGCTGCATGATGAATGGGGGAGAAAAAATAAGCTGTTTATCTCAAGAGAAAGAGGTAGAAATGAGCAACAGACTAACAAATACAGACAGGATGTAACATGATGAGTAATCTTACATTTAGCTTTTTTCTTTCTTTTTTTTTTGTAACACTGCTGGTATTTAAGTGTCGCAGAAAAATAATGAGTTGCTGTTTTCAGGATGAGGCCACTTCCCTGAAGCTGTGCTCTGAAATAATTTTCCGAATCAAAGTAACACCCTTCATATTCTTTGCTTATTGCACTTTCTTAGACGCACAGCTCACAAACAGTGCAATATGTGTTTATCCTTCTACTTTCCTCACCATCTATCATTCGTTTTTCAGAAGAGCTACGGATGTATTGTACAGCAAAGTTTGAATACAAAGGGCCCTATTCAGATTACTTTTTTCATTCAAACCTCACAAGTGTTGGGAAACTCACCTTCAGTAATCAACCTGCATAAACAAAACCACATAAAATGTCTTTTTGAATCATTACTAATCTAACTTTAATCCTGCAGTTTTTATGGACACAGGCTTGTCTTTTAAACTTCTCACCCAAGAACCTCATATTTCCTAAAATAGTTACTAAATCTCTTGAATAGATGATTCAGCCAGGAGAGGTTAATATATTTAAGGTAATATGACTTTCAGTCTTACATTTCACTTCTGCAACACCTCAGCTTAATTCTAATCTGGTGTTTCACAAGTGCTTCCTTGTTTAAATGAATATCTTTTCTACCATGTAGGCTGATCATTTATGCAATGCTGGGTAAATAGTTTCTGCAACCATATTGTATTAGAACAGCCACACGGTTGAATACAAACAACCTCTTTGTGGATGCTTTAATGCATGTGAATGTGATCAGTCAGGGGTACATTGTCAGTGTGAGGATGTGTGTGATTCTCATGCAAAATATCTATTTAAAACAAGCATCCATGTTGGTCTTTTTCTTAGTCTGTTGTGTTGTTTGTTTGTTTTTTGTTTTTTAAATGGAGACTGATCCAGACATGTGCATAGTCTGCACACTCAGTTTGCACAGTTGCAAATATTTGGACTGCATGCAATTATTCACAAACGATTTGCTCACAGCCAGAAACAATCAATTGGTCTCAAAACCTTATATAAGTTCTGGGTCTACTATGAGTTTTCCTCCCAGTTCCCTCTTGGGTAGCTTCCTTTGGAAGTCTAAATGAGGATAGTTGACGGTAGCTTATGATGAAACTCATTTCACTCTTTTTTCCCACAGAGGTTTAGTTCAATGCTAAAAATGATGCAAAAAAAATGCCAATGAAATGTTTTGTTTCGGATGTACACATCAATTTAAAAATATATCAGAAATTTGACCGATTCATTTGGGCTAGCAACTCAACCCCAACCTGGAGGGATGTTAGTACAAAAACGTGGCCTCGGAATTGGAGGTGTTGATAAATTCTCAGATCTCATTCTTCTTATTAATGAATTTTCTCCTCATCCTACATATGATCTTATAGCTAAAACAGAGAAATATCTCTATAAAAACTAAAAGAGATCAAACAGTTTTAAATTGTGTAGCTGAAACCTTGGATGTGTTATGGTCGCCTGAGGATGGCAATTGAGTATAAAGTAGACACATAACAACTATTATTGGTGCACTTGGCCTTCACAGCTATGCAATATGACAGCAGTCAGGTTCAACAGAAGGTAGACACACACACCCACAGACCTGCCCCCAGGGTGTTTTCCTGTTTCTGATGTTGTTTCTGCAGGGGATCATAATGACATCAGCAACAGCAATACCTACATAAACAACACATCAACAGTCTGCCCACATTCATATCCATATGCTACCACACACACTGACACACACTCAGTGTCTGACCTCATTCTTACAATCTGTCTCCTGGGAGAAAAAGGCAGAGGTAGATGAGGAGACGAAAAAAAAAAATCCATCAGGTGAAATGAGGGGAAACAACACTTTCAGAGATGAATTCAGCTCAGGACGTAAAAGGGAATGTAAGAGGAATATCTGATAAAAGCCCACAGAGGGTAGGAGAAGGAGGAGGAGGAGGAGGAGGAAGAGGATGAGGAGCATTTCAGGTTACTGAAGAGGGAGATAAGCAGAGATAGATAAGGTAGATATGGGTATCAATGCCGTCCCAGGAGAAGTGTTAATACACAGAATGAGGGTAATAAGGCAAGAGAGGATTTGCTGGGCAGCAGATGGCTGCGTGAGTCACCTCATCACTGAGAATCAATGGAGACAGGAGGATCGGAGAGGGTGAAGGTGGATGTTGAAAAGAAACAGAGATTGATGATGAAGGCAGACATACAAAAACAGAAAAATCATTCATTCACCACATCAATGCACTTTTGTCTCTCCCTAACAGCCTGCCAGCCAAAAAGAGATAAAGATGCTCGGCTGGGTTTTATCTACTCGCTGGGTCACAGACAGCATTAAAAAAGTGAATAAAAGAGGGAAACATTTCACTGGTGATGATCGTAAATATAAACAACCTACTCTTAAAGAATTGAAGATTGAAACCTATGAGCAGGGAAGAGGATGGGTCGCTTAAATGAACAGGAAAGTATTTAGGTTACATTACAGTCTCTGAAAGTGGCATGGTTTGATCTATATGATACAAATGTGTCAGTATAGTACATTCTCCATTTCAAAATACACAATATATTATCTACATGACCATTGGTTGGATGTTTAAGCTACATATAGTATTCCATGTGCAAAATCTGAGAACAGAATTTATCTGCTTAAAGTGGAACAATAAAGTGGAAGAGTAATGCACCACTACAAGCTCTGGGAAAATAAAATTTGAAGTTTTAAAATGTTAGATTTTTAGGACAAACATCCCAAGAACTGTCCTGGAAGAGTGACATCTCTCTCCCACTTCAGGAAAGCTTCTATCAGCTTCCTCTCTGCTCGGGCAGCAACAAAGAAAAGCAGTAGCTTCGCCTGTAAAATGCTGCACATGAGCAGTGTTGTCCGTGTGGTGTGTTAGAAGGCGGTGGACTGGATGAGAAAACATTCCAGACATAGTGTCACTTCTGGTTTTCTCTTAGGGGTGATCACTATAAGTGAAAACATCACCAAAATCCCAGCACAGATGTGGTACTTTTTATGTGGAAGGGGGATCTTATTGAAAAATCAGGATTTCATCATGACAGAACAGCCTCAAAATGATCTAATAGGTTGATGTGCTGCTTTTTATTCCCAATTTCAGACTCGTTTAATTGTCTGATAACAGAAACATAAAGATATGTGAATGAAAAGAGTTTCACTGGGAATTCAGCTCAGTTACTATCAAGTTTATGTGAGCACAGAGCAGATGTAAACAGATCTAAAGGGCTGGCATCTTCTCAAATGCAATGTGATGACACAATGCAAATATTGTATTATGCCAACAAGCAACACTTTTGGCAACATTCCATTGGAAATAATTAACATCAACGGTTTTCAAAGGAATTTTGTAAATACATCCCATCCATTCATTTTCTTTACAGCTTATTCAAATTCGAGGTCGCGGGGAAGCTGGAGCCCATCCCAGCAATTAGCAGGTGAGAGGCAGGGTACACCCTGGATATGTCACCAGTCTATTGAAGTCCCAACACAGAGAGACAAACAACCATTCACACTCACACACACTCCTAGGGAGAGTTTAGAGTGACAAGTTAACCTAACATGTACGTCTTTGGACTATGGGAGGAAGCCGGAGTACGCGGAGAGAACCCATGCATACACGGGGAAAACATGCAAACTCCACACAGATGATTCATTTAAGAAACTTAAACTAATGTGTACTAAGCCGACAACCAGTCGTATTCTCAGTGTCTGTGTACTGGTAGCATCTGTCAGCCTCTTTTCTTTGACCTATAGAATCAGGATCCCGCACGT
>JBBBVU010000013.1:7255623-7270721 GCA_037177055.1 Atherinosoma microstoma
TATATATATGTATGTATGTATATGAGGTTGGAGCCTATCCCCGTTCCAATCTGAATATTATATACTAATCATACTGATTTAATTTAGAAAAAAGAAAAGAAAAATAGTTTTAAAACATCTGGTCAAAAACAATATCAAGGCTTTATGTTAATTTAAAAAGCCAAACTAATAACAAAGCATTCTGTAGTGAGTTTAATTCAGTCCTTGTAGTATATTTGTATGCATGATGCACAATTCCAGGCTCATTGCTGTAAACTTAGTCTGCACCATCATCATTCTATGCATTCCTAGCAAGCTGCTTACCAAGCAGGTACGACACCTTCCCCCCCTGCATGCAGGTGGTATCATCTCTTTTATCACTGCCTCTGGCTTACAACCAGGGAACTCTACTGCAGCAGCCTGAGGATATAGTTGCTCAGAAACCATAAACTCCACCTCCCATGTGTCAAGGGGGCAACCCCTAAAGTAACTGATATCACCAGAGGACAGCCACTGTTTACCTCCACCCATGGAAACAGACCCATCCTGGGTTCTTTTCAGATCAGATCCTAGACACAGTGAAACAGGATTCCGGTTCTTTTATAATCCATCCTGGTCAATTTTCAAAGCCCTGTCAATTTTAAAGGACATTGCTCACCATGAAAGGAGGAAGAATAAATCAAGTCTAATCTTTTTGTTCAAGATTATTCCAGAATTTTTTACTCCAAAAAGCTAATTAATTTCATTAGGCAGCGAGTTAGATAACTGAGTGTCCGGCTGTTGATGTGTGCTACTACCTTTTAATTCCCTGCATCATGTGGAGGTTTCATCCACCTGCAAATACACAGCATTACCTCATGTTGTCAAAAAGACTGGACAGTTGGTGACAATACGCTTGTATAATCTTGACATTCCCCTTGTCTTAGATGTTGATCCCTTAATGTCTAAAGGCAGCAGAGCATATGGCTTCAGTAAAGTAGAGGCAGGACAGGATTTTAAAGCTTAGGAATCATTAACAGTTTAAAGAAAGGAAAAGAGATTATTTTCACTGCCACAAGGTTCAAGGAACTCTAAGACCCCTGCAGCCAGTGGAGCTTGAAACTGCAGACAGCAAATGCTACTCCAGTGGCTCATTAAGTTTTAGACCTACAGGACCTCTACGCTGCATCTGAGCTGTTCAGGCTAAGTGAGTAATTAGGTTTACAGCTTTGGCCAATGTCTCATGTTTACTGCGTAAATTTATATAAAAGTAACTTTTGAATTAACTTTTTGAACCTCAGATAACCCAAACCCCCACCACAATATTAAGAATATGTTGAACAAAATGTGTGTGTGTGTGTATATACATATATATTTGTATTTTTGTGTATTTTTTCACGCATTCTTCCTTCTAAAACCTTTTCTTTTGCTTTTGATATAAAACTTTATTTTCTGAAGAACTCATGGAACTCATAAGTCTTTCAATATTTTCTGTCAGTGCCTCACACATGTTAACTTGAAACTAATAAAATATTTTGCATGAATCCTTATTCTTTTTTAAATTTTTAAAACTTTTTCAAGGTTTTGCTTCAAATAACTACATAATCGCTTCACATCAATACACCGGTCTCAAAATACGTGACATTTAAGCTGCCCTGTCATGACACATTATTGATGGACAGATATCTAACCAATCAGAAACAGATGAGTTCAGTTTGGCCAATCAAAATAAACTTCAGTTTATAGGAGGCGGGGTTTAACGGTGCTTATGCTATACCTGGTTATCGCATGAAAAAGCACAGCGGAAACTTAAGTTTACAGCTCATTAAACTCCCAGAATGAATGGGACAGCATATTCCAACTTTGACAACCAAGAACATGTCCTGAAATTAGGAGAGACGTTTGAGAAACACCCTAAAAGTGCCTACCACACAGTGCGATGTAAGTGAAATTTTAGCATTGGTAATGTCTGATTTTTACTGGAGCTAACAGTAGCATGCTAGTTAGCGTATTAGCTAAACATCCGGAGACGGTTGTGTGACGTGCACGGTAGTTAATTTATTCGCCATGGTAGTTCAGTTTTTATCAATGTGCCGTTTCCAAGTTTGATTACATTCGTAATTATCAGGTTTACGCTTTATCTTATTCTGAACTATTACAAGACGTTGTCTCAAGCTGTCCAAGTTTTAGCTGAAGTTAGCACTGTGTTAGGTTGCACACTACCACCACCTGGTGGTAAAAGTAGTTGATAACAGTTAATATCAACACTAGTCTGTTTTTGCCTTTTCATATATTTTAAAAAGTGAAGCAACATTGATAACCAATTGTCTTTCTGTTTATTCTTCCAACAGATGACTTCAAACCAGCATCCATTGACACAACATGTGAAGGGGAGCTTGAAGTTGGCAAAGGAGAGCAAGTCACAATTACATTACCCAACTTAGAGGTGAGAGTTTGGTGCTTCAGAGCTTTTTCTTTCAAAAGAGTTTGGATTAAAAGATGTATTTCTTTTTTAAAGGAAAAATGTAAAACAATCTTAATATTAACATTTTAGCTACCATTGCAGACAGTTGAGTCATGTTTTGAATAAAGGGGGTGATTTACACTCATTTCATCTGATTTTGATGTCTTTTATCTTTTTTCATTTTTAATCTAAGATTTAAGTTATTTAATCTGTCTTCTTTTAATCTGTTTCAGCATTCAGACTTGTCTCTGGCTTGTCACAAACATTTTAAGAGATAGACGTATAGTATTTCACTGTCCAAAATATACGCCTACCTAAGTTGCCTGTTTTGTTTATTTTATTATTTTGTTTTTATTTTGTATCCTTCCTTTTTATAGGGTTCAAGTGCTCCACTAACAGTCTTTAAGGGATCCAAGAGGCCTTACATGAAGGAATGCATCCTGATTGTAAACCATGATACAGGAGAGTACAGGATGGAAAAACTCAACAGTAATATATCTGTAAAGAAGACCAGGTGGGCTGAAATAATTATCCTACAGCAACTCTCGTTGTCTGTGATTTTGTGTAGATACAATTATTATAAATGTATATGTACGACAGCAGCACAAAGAAAAATTGTTGGTTTACAATTTAAGTGTGACTATTTAGATCATTCCTGCCAGCAGCAATCACCCTCCGGAACAAGGCCCTATGTTCTTCATCTTCAAATTATTTTTTTTGTATCATTATTGTTATTATTTTTTTTAAAAACACAACAAAAAAAAAACCCTGCTACAACAATAATTTCCCTCTAAGAGGGATAAATAAAGTATATTTCATTTCATTTGATTTCATTCATTCATTATATGTGTGGAACATTTTAGATGGTTATTGTTTTCTCTCTTTTCCTTTTCACATGGATTTCAGAGCTGAGGGTAGCAGTAAAATTCAGTCTCGCTTGGAGCAGCAAACCAGTCGTCTCACCCAGCAGATGAAGAGTAACAGTGGCACCAGTAACAAGACCTCAACCAACTCAAAGAGTTCCCCTCCCAAAGAAAAGACTTCCCCGGCATCCCCAATGGACGATATTGAGAGAGGTAACTTATTATATCTTTTACTTTCACAAGGATCTACATCTGCTTTCTGTTTGCGTCTGGATGAAATAGTTGTGCTGCTTGGGGCAGTGATTGTGCTTTTCTTTCTGGTTTCATCTAGTGTGCACACTTGGTGTATGATTGGGATTAATCCTAACAATTGTGTCCCTCTTTGATCCACTTTGTACAGAGTTGATGGCAGAGGCGCGGGTCATGGATCAGCTGAGCAGCGGCGACAGCTCTTCAGACTCTAACAGCTCGTCGTCCTCCAGCAGTGACAGCTCGAGCAGCAGCGATTCAGAAGATGAAAGGACTCCTGCGCCGCCCTCGGCACCAGCCAACCAGAGCATGCCCATCATTAACACAAGCACCAACCCAACAAGTCGCCACCAAGAGAGTGGAGGAGGACTCATGAACACGCTCAGTATGTAGCCCATTCAGCTTGATATGAGTATATAAGGGAGATAAGGGAACTTGTTTTCTTTTCACTCTCCATCACTATTCAAATGTCTTGAATCCATATAATTATTAGATTGCCTAAAATTCAGAGTAAAGAGGTTTTAAACATTAGGGAAAAAAAAGAAAAGTAATTTCACTGCAAAAATATTCACTGTTTAGTGCATCTTGTTTAACCTCAGCTGTTATTTTTGGGGAAAAGACCAGACGGGCCCATTCTCAGGTGTGTAGAGAGGACTGTACTCTGCCATAAAGCTATTTCCCTAATAAATGTCCCCACAGCTGGGGCCTCTGTTTGAGACTTACTGTTTGAGTACAGGAATTACAAAGGAGAGCATGACAGAGGTGAAAAAAATATTAAATTAATAAGCCTAATGTCGATTGACTTGGAGTGTCTCCTCCATAAATTGCTGAAAGTGTCAGACTTTATGATTAGCTGAGTGGAAAAAGAGTGCTGTTTTGGGGGTAAATTTATAAAGTCGTTGCCTATTCCAATGAGGAATGGAGATTGTCGTTTTTGGTATTTTTGATGGGACACTGCCCTCAAATGGAGCAAATTGGGGCGAAAAGCACTACGCATTAAGTAGCTTATTCACCTAGTCTCGACTAATTTTTCATCATGGCTTTTGTTTTCTTCTTATTTCACCGGTTCACTGCCCCAAGCAGCAAGTTGGCAGGATTGTTTCCTCTAGTCTTCTTCATAGAACATACAGGCTGCTGATTCAGAGCAGAAATGCCCAGGCCAAGCTCCAATGTGGGCCATTTGTCTGCACTGTGCAATCTTTTTTTGTGAAATAAACTTTTAGTGAGTCTACTCGAGCAAACTCAAGTGAGTACGAGTAGATTGTTGACTTTTTCCACACATGCCTTTCAAGTTGTGACTGATGTCTCTTCGTGGTGCATCAGTTTTATGTGTGAAAGTACAGATGCGTCATGGGGAGGGGTAGAAGTTGACATGCCTCAGAGCTGACAAGAGAGGTAGTAACAGGTGAAATGGGGTATGTATGTATGTATGTAAGGGCATCACAGAATCAAATCACCTCTTCATTGTCACTCAGCTGATTCTGTAACACTGGTGTGAAAACACACACTGATGGAGGGCTGAGCTCCCTCTGGCATTTTTCACCAATGAGGTGCATCTGAAATGTTTAGTTTCATGGCTCCATGTATATAACCTGTTCTTTAAATTTAAAAAAAATTTTTTTACCATCTACTTGCAGAGAATGACCTCCAGCTGAGTGACTCGGGCAGCGAAAGCGATGACTGAAGAGTATTCTCAGTGAGGAGTAAAGGAGCCAGTCACAGACCTGTTGGTGTCTTGCTTCTTTTAATGTGAGACCGTCTTAATTACATATCCACAATTATGTGCTGCTTCTCTCCTAACAAACTTCTAATTTTTGCCTTGTTTTTTTTTCCTTTTTGTGGGTAGATTCTGTTAAAGATGCCTTAGTTCAGAGAGATAGGAAGTTGTTGTATGAGAAGCCAGGAAAAATCTGTAACGTCTCTCACCAAATACACTTGCATAGTTAAACTGATCACGGAAGTGCGAGGAGTAAAATGACAGTGGTCGTCATAAAGTGTAGATGGATGTTTTTCCTGATCGATTGTCTTAAATCCCCTCCTCTCCTTCTTTATTTCAGCTCAGCAATCTTAGCAATCATAGTTGTGCTTGATGTTAAATATCAGTTGTAAGACTGTCTCAGCTGCTAGTTCCTGATCTGAGGCAAAACTGTCACAGCAGATCTGACATATTTTATGGTGATCCACATTGAAATGACAGTTTTCCTCCTTGTGTCTTTTGAGTTATTATAAGATAATTATTGAGCTTTTTACTTTGAATAGCTGATGCTCAGCTGCAGGGCAACAAACTCTTTGTCATTTCAAGCTTCATCAATTATTAAAAACATTATTCTTACTCAGCAAAATAAGCATCCAGAAATTATTGATCCTAGCTGACTTGTAGTTGTATAGTATTGCAGCATGAAGAATGAAAGTCCAATACAGGTTTTCTTTAGGTCATTACTTTCTCCTGAGAAATACGTCTCACTTTTTAGTGACAAATAAATTCTCCACTCTGTTTGCAAAAACTTTATGGGAGAGAACAGCTGCCTGTTTTCAGAAAAAGGATTTACAACATTTAGAGTTTGACAGCGAGGAGCTGAAATATGGTCAAATTCACAGTGGAGCTTAAGTGAAATGTTAGTCATGATTACATGTCGCTTCATACTGTTACTTCTACTCCCCTTTTACACTGCAGCAAAGTGTAAATTGTCAACATAAAAATGATAATTATTGCAGCATTTTAAAGCAAGACCTCTCAAATCTCACACGGATGAATGATGTAGAGTGAAAGAGGATCCGAATTTATTTAATTTCTTTTGGCAAAGTAGTGCACTAATGCTCGGTGGACTCAAGTAGAGTAATGCTTTGTTTGCTTTAAACCTGCGATACTTGAATCTAATTATTTATCTTTCTGAATACACTCGACCAATAGTGAATTAATTTTAAGTATGTTTTTAATTCCTGAACTATTGGAGGCGCAAGTAAAGAGCTATACTGCAGAACAAGCCAGGTGCATCAAAGCTGCACTTCAGTGTTAGTCTTAAAGAATTTCTTGTGCCTTTCTTAGTTGCCTCAGGCAGTTATAACAACAGCCCGCTAGCGATAAGTTTATTTAAGATTTCTTATCGCAGAAACAAGAAGCTGTTGTTTTATGTTTCTTACCCTTTTGGCAACTCTACTGACTGAATACAACGAGACTGAGATTCATGTTGCCTTTTGATTTGAGAAGTCAAAGCATATGTGAAGCCTTAAACAGGAAAATGGGAAATTTATTTGTAAAATCATTGAGAATAATTAAAGATTTGAATTCTTTCTTGTGTTTTTCCATCATTTTGTACTTGTGTTTTTCCAACAACTGTCATCATTGGGGGAAGATGTAGCAGACATTTTCTTGTTGGTGATGTTGCAGCAGGATTAAAAAGAAGGCAAACCTTTTTAGGGGGAATGTTTCTCCTCTGGGTTGTTTTATCGCTCTTAAAGGGGGAAAAAACATACACGTGGACACGGTGCATGCATATAAAAAGTATGAATAACCTTGTTCAAATGTCAGGTTTTTTTTTTGTAATGTTAAAAAACGGGACCACAATAAATCATTTAAGAAATTTTCCTAAATTTCTTGTGACAATTGTACAATTTAATTTACAAAACAAACTTAATCTGTTTGGGGAAAAAATAATCTGGTTATGTGATTGTGCACACTTTTTAAACTGATTTAGATTTAGGTGTATGCTTGGCGTAACTTGTTTCAAAGTTGAAATACCTTTCAGCTACAGCTTTCCAGCAGACATCTGATGGAACTGTTCATAACTCCCTCTACCTTTTTTAAAGATGCACAACTTAACTTAACAATAGGCCTTTAACTAAAGTCCGAGTTCTAGCTGAATAAAAGGCAACCTCAAAGCATAATACTGCCATCACCATGCTTCACTGTGGGTATGGGGTTCTTTTGGTGGTGCAAAGTTTTTGTGTCAATTCAAACATACCCTTTGCCAAATCTTCTTTGCATTTCCACTGTATGTGAATTGGCAAGTTTGAACTTGAGACAATTTGTTGTACAGGTTGTGCCTCTACTAGTACAACCCAGGCTCCACCAGCACCACTTTTACATTCTTTATGATGATGCAATAAACAGAAAATCCAACCATGTGATGTATCAATGTTAAGGTGAAAAGGTTTTTCAGTTGGTTGGGGCAGCAAATACTCATCCTTTATTACTCTGGCCTCTGCCATTTATGTTTCTCTAATTGTTTTTAGAGAATTTAATTTTCTTCATTGCATTAAAATGATTGGTCTTTTCTAAATTATCCTGTTAGCCCTTCATAGTCGATCCACAGAGATCAAAACAAGTTCATTTCACTGGGGTAACTGTATAATATATTGTCCTTATTGTAATTCTGGATAGGCAGAGTGAAAAAAACATGGTTCCTGAAAATGAATTCTTGGCATTTTTAGCTCAAGGTCCAACTCACAGAGCTTAACATGACACAATTTTTAGTCTACATTAAGACTTCACAATAAGAATCTTATTGTATGTGATAACATTAAACGTCAGGGCCAGTTTATTACAGAGTAAATGACATGACAATACCACACAATGTATGCACAAACACACATCCCTGCACGTGTTCAGTGTGTACAGATGGAGTCAAAATGTCTGCAAGGACATTTTTTACTCCACTAGACACTGCACACTTGTGAAATTTGCAGAAAAATGCCTATAGACACTTCAACTTGTTAATAATGAAGAGATGAGAATATAATTAAAGAAACCAAGATGATTCACGAATGTGACATTTTTGGGGGAGAAAAAAAGAGTTCATACAGTCATTCCTGATTATAAAACAGACCTATTTTCCCCAATTTAATATGAGACAAAAAACTTGGCTTGTGGCCAAAAGTCATTTCAGATCTTGTCTGTCCAAAGGAGGTGGTTGTAGAAGTCTTGTAGCTTTTTCCCAGTGCGACTTTGCAAGCTACCGTTCTGCCATGTTCTTATCAGCGTGAAGAGACCTTCTGCAGACAACCCTGTCAGACAAGCCATGCTTGTTTGGTCTGTTACAACGTGCAGTCATGCTGAGGCCTGAACCATGCTTGTATTTTTTATTTATTCCATTTTTTTGCAGTTTCTCTGAGCATTGCATGGTCTGACCTTGAGGTGAACTTGCTTGAACGTCCGATCGTGGGAAGACTGATCATATTTTCCACCTGCCGGAAGCAAAGTCCGAAAACATCCCTTTTCATTAGAGATGCTCACACACATGAAGATCAGTTAATTAAATGCATTTGATTAGCAGAACCTTCATGTTTTGTCTTAAAACTTTCTTTCACGTGACTGAAGGCGAACTCATGTCTGAATAATGTGTTGAAAGTTGATTAATGGCGTTAAAAAAACCAGCACAACAAACCAGAATGAGATATAGCTGTATGTATGGTAAGCCACATAAACCAATAAAATATTGATCTTGAGCAACTGATGCAACCATAATTAATTTTTAAATTCACTGTTATTAAATAATAATCAGCAGGGCTTCTTGTTTAGTTTGAATTTATTCTTCCAAACACTCTCTGTAGGCTTAGTAACATGTAGTTATAACAGTAGGCAATCAAAGTCCAGAGTTGGCTCAGATGTGCTCTGCAAACAAGGAGCCATTCTTTCCAGCTGACGCGCACTCAGACACGGAGCGGGGCAGAAACACCGTTGTGGATTTGTAGCACTGCTAAAAAAAAAAAAAACGGGCTCGTTTTACGGTCAAAATGCTGAGGAAATATCTGGTCAACATCGGGCTGCGGGTGAACCGTCAGCAACGTAAAGGGATCGAGAAAGCAACAGCCGTCCTGGGTGCTGCTGAGCACCATGGGGACATCCACCGTCGCGAGGCATCCTCCGCTAGCACCTTGCTGGGTGTCAACAAACAGAAAACTATGGATGATTTAGGCGGACCGAGTTTCATGACTACCCTATACTGGCTTTTTGTTAAAGGGCATTTCCAAACGACGCAGCAAATGCAAGTAAGTTGCAAGGGAGGGGGGAGATATTTTCCACCGGACGACGGAAAATCAGTGGCGTCTCAGTTTGAACTTTAGTAAACCCTGACAGGGATCCTGCAGAGCTCTGCACAGTCATTCTTCTCTGACTGCAAGCTGATCAGGGCTAAGAAGTGTCCGTTTGCCCAGAATATGTCCAGATTGTGGTTTATGTCCATGACAAGGTAGCCGTGATTAGATAGAAACTGCTTACCGTCGTTAACTAAGGACATATAGCAGTTGTAATGCACGAGACATGAAGTTAGTGTTAACTTGAAGTCAAACAACATTGATAAATATTCTAAACAAAATACTATATCAGTGCAGCAAAGCGAAACAGGAACAGGAAGAAGTTTTTTTTTAGACACACTTAGTGAAACATGAGTAGGTGTTTCCAAACTGGGTCCTGAGTCTATTATTAGTTTTAAAGAGGACATCCTAGAATATTAGAGGTATTGAGGGGTTTTTTCTGCATAATTATGATAGCATCTCTAAATACTGAATCGTCCATCATCATTTCTGGTTTTCAGCAATCAATCATTTTCACCATATGAGCATATTGAACATCCACAGTTATAACCCTTTAACAAACATTATTTGTTCACAGATTGAGCACAAGAAGCTCTACGGTCCCCTCTGGAAGTCTAAATACGGCCCTCTGGTTGTGGTGAACGTGGCCAGTGCTGAGCTAATAGAACAGGTTCTGAGGCAAGAGGGGAGACACCCGGTCCGAACTGACATGCCTCATTGGAGGGGCTACAGAGAGCTAAGGAACCAGGCCCACGGACCCCTGACAGAGTGAGTGAAATACCCCCGCAGATGCCACCAGCTTCATATACATGTTTTCCATGTACAGAATCTGCACTACATTCTACCTTCAGCCAAGTTTTGAGCCTGTATGCACATGAAGACGTTTCTTCAAACTCTTTATCATTCATTTAATCAGTCCATCACAACCTGCTGCACTAAGGAATTCAGAATATTGAGCACTTTTCCTGCCAAATAAAATTGATTTGAGCTGTCACACTGAAAACCTGGGATCAGGTAAAGAGGTGTGGAACAAACTGAGAGCAAAGAAATACTTTTGATACCCTCAGCAAAAAAAGTAATGCTCCAAAATAGACGTAGAGAATGAAGTATTAAGAAGAAACCTGATCAACCTTTTTCACCCCAACCGGTGCATACCGTAACGTCTATGGTTCAGTTCCAAGATGGGTATGTACTACTGTTGTCTCTCCTCATTTTTCTTGACATTTTGGAAAGTAGCTAACCGTCCCGGTCTGCTGCAGCCTTGAAAATACATTGAAGGATTGTGCAACAGCCTTTAAAACATTAACTAGCATCATAACATGCAATCTGAGTAACAAACCTTTATATGTTCAAAATGCTATGTGCTTATGCTTTCAGAGCATTGCTAGAGCAGGGTTCACAAACAAGAGGCTGAGTGGCAAGGATCATGTCTGGGCCTGCTCCTCATTCTTTGTATCTATCTATGTGTGTCCCACCTACTGTAGATAACATCAGCAACTTCACCAGTCTTTAGACATGCCAAAAAATGAAACAGTAGGCTTTTTTTGACTGACAAATTGCAGCCTTCTCTCACTGGTATTCATTGGTTCGTGTCAGACTTGTTGTAGCAGCACCAACTGTATTATAAGTATGAGTTATATGTATGATTTGCTTGACCCAAAAGCAGCACTTGTGTTAGACATTGAGAGATGGAGGCAGAAAACTCTCCTTCAGGTGAATTTTAATACAACACAATACCTTTAGCAAAACAAAAAAAAAATCTAACAAAAAAAAAGTAGCTGTCTTATTGTCATAAAATCCCATTTCAAGAAACCAGGACATTCTTTTCTGTAAAAGGCCCCTCGAGTCCTAATAAAGACAACTTACAATAAGCTTATAGATATATTTAATGGCTACTGTAGGTTTCAGCATGCATAGCTCAAACAACAGAAAACAGCACATTAATTGGAAATAGTTTTAATCATTTTAATCATTTCTGGAAATCCGTTTAGCTCTAAGGCGCAGAAAAGAGAGGTGTTTTCATTTTAAGATAGACATATTTTCTATTAGTACTGCTAGTTTTTGGCAAAGAAAAATAAAGAACATAACCATCTTTTCAGGATACAAAGAAAAGAAATTTAAACTATTTCAAATGATCATGTGAATGATAGCAAGTTTAAAAGAAAACGCTTGATCCAGACCAGACTAAAGAATGTAAATCATATGAAGACAAAGTCATTCAGGTGATTGCTTCAACTTGAATTTAAAACTCTTGAGATCTTTCTTATTACTCTAAACTCAGAATTTTACAGTACAAGAGATCAGTAGTTATGGTGTCTGGAGTCCTTGTCCAGTCATGCACGGCCGGGGTTGGGGTTAAAAGGATGTAATGTTTCTGCCTGGAAGGTCATTTCCTCACATTATTCCTGTTTGCAGGATGGGAGCCAAGTGGCAGCGGATCCGCAGCATCTTGAATCCTCGGATGCTGAAGCCCAAGCACGTCTCCTCCTACTCGAACACCATCAATGAGGTGGTGACGGACTTCATCGACAGAGTGGCCTGGCTGAGAGGCACCAGCGGACAGGGAGTCATGGTCAATGACCTGACTGGAGAACTCTACAAATTTGCTTTTGAAGGTAAATAGAGAGTAAATAAACAGCATGATTCCACTTAATTAGCTTTAGAAACCCTTTTCTTTTGGTACATAATGATAACTTATGAGGATACGTAATGAGGATAAACAACCATATTATAATTCTTTAGTATTTTTTATTACTGCCAATCATCAAAAATCACATTTATTTATTTGTTTTTCTTGAATTTTGATATAAAATCAAATGACATCCCCCCCAAAAAAACTAAAAACCCAGAAGATTAGAAGCATACAGTCACACCTGGATACAAGATATAATTGCAGTCTTCATTCTCTGTGTTATATCTCATATTGTATGTAAAATGCATGAGATAATGACCAACAGAAGACCTGTCTTACTTGTTGCACTTGTCCATGACTCTCTTTGTGGGTGGAACAGTAACTGTACTTTGTAAAGCAGTAGTCTAGTATTTGTTGTCATCTTGGTTGTCACCTTTGTCACAGTTTCCAGGTGGTGTGGCCTTCACAGCTGATTATATGCTGTGAGATTACCTGTAGGCTTTATCATTGAACCTTCTTATCTTCTGAAGCAAGGCCCAGAAACATTTTCATATTTAAGTGTTTTATTCCTTCAGCTTTTACCAAAAATATTCAAGTTAGAGTTATATGATAAATATGGGCTAATAGTGTGGAGTATTTCACCTCCAGGCACTTTAGGGATTACAGCTGTTGTAAAACTCCTATTTTCAAGGTCTTAAATCTGAATCATAACCCAAAGATAACAGGTTTGAGTTTAATGCTGTGTCAAGAATCCTTTGCGATGTAATGACTGCCTGAGGTCTACGACTCATGAACTTAAATGACTATTGTGTTTTCTTCCTGTGACGTGTTACCAGGCCTCCACTGCAGCCGTCATCAGTTGTTTGTTTGCGGTTCTTTTTGCTTTTATGTTTATGTCAGGAGCCGATAAATCAAATTGAGATGAGGTGATTGACTTGACCATTTCAGGATATTGTATTTTAATTTATCTTGGAAAGCTTCAGCGTTGTCTTTACAGTATATTTAAGCTTATTGTCCGTCTGTACTGTGAAGGAATGTCAAATCAGCTTTTGGTGTTTTCGCCCAAACCCGAGCAAATAGCATTTTTTGTAAAGTCTAATCTGGTCTTTTTTCATTTGTGAGGCTTATGAATGGTTTGTACTTTCTAGTGAACCTTCAGTTTGCTCTGTCAAGCCTTTATGGCAGACTCAGACCATGATAAGCTTAGCCTACTTCTTAAGAGTTTTCTCCACTCTCCAAGAAGTAAGCCAGACTATCTTATTGTAAAATATTGCACACATGTAGTCTTGTTTATTTAGTCATTTTCCAAAATAAACAGCAGTTTTATATACCAAATACAACCAGGTTAGTTTGCTCCTATTCAAACTGTTCCTCTTAACACAGCTGGGTGTTCATGTTAAAGATGCATTCAAAAACCTACTTCAACATCAAGGTTTTTCTCTAGTTTGATGTGGAGCTTAATTACATAATAGTTCCCTGATTTAAGGCAATTTTTGTCTCATAGTGCCGTCATCCCTTTGTTCAGTGCTATCTTTTGGAAGACATACAGTATAATCTTCATAAGTCAATATGTTTTATTCTCCAAGCAAAAATCCAGCTCCGTTTTTCTACAGTAGCCCACAATGGACAAACCAAACACTGAGTCTAAAGATCTTGTGCAATTTTTGCACTTTTTACCACCATAGTTTCTCCTGCACACTAAAAAAAGGTGGTTGTATTATTGGTTGCAGGCTGCAAATTCCCAGCTAGACATCACTAAGTGGTACACACTATGCCTTTGATTTCAGCAGCTAGTTTTGAGAGCTGATGGCATGAAACCAATAAAGAGGATTCAAGGCTATTATGGTAGAAGAATGACCAAGAGTAGGGAATAAGATGTTCAGTGATGTCTTTTTGAGTGTTATTTGAATAGTACTTGAATAACTATGTTTAAACCATCATTATTGAATCTAATGTTTGTGTCCACATGCCCACAGTGTGCTAACCAAGCTAACTGTGCTTACCAAGGGAAGTGGATGTGGGATTTAAGTTAGTTTCTAGAACAAGTTATGGTTACAATGGGAGCAGTTGTGGTGTAAATAATCTGATTTTCATCTGCAGGGATCTGCTCAGTGTTGTTTGAGACTCGTATGGGCTGCATGAATGAGACGGTGCCTGAGGAGACCCAAAAGTTCATCACCTCTGTCGGGGAAATGTTCCGCCTCTCTGCCATCATCGTCCTCTTCCCCAAGTCCTTCTGGCCTTACCTGACTTTCTGGAAACAGTTTGTTTCATCCTGGGATCATCTCTTCAAAGTTGGTGAGTAACATTAAATTCAACTAGTGAACAAAAGGCTGTTTCAGGTGATTTATTTATTTATTTTTTACAAATGAAAGATTGTTAATCAGTACCTGGAATCTAATGTTTATAGTAATCCGTAAGTAATCTGTAAAGAATTTAACAGATAAATATTTTTCATGCTATTTTCTTTATTAAAGCTGAAGTCACTTTGCCAAAGACATGAGACTTTTGAAAATATCACCCGAGCTCTGTATTCTAAGAAATATTACAGACTTGATTGTGGATTCTTATTCTACAAAAACTCAAAATAAAAAAAGTTAATTTACTATTGGCAAATTCACAAATAAAAAAAACCTTATAAACTTTTGTAAATGGCAAGAAAAGGTGAATTATTCAGGTTGATAATATGGGGGGGGGGGTCCATTCTCAACATTCACAGATACTACAGTGTAATTGGCAAAGAAGTTAAATGAATATAAGTAATAAATAAAATAAAATATCTGGGCCACTTTCTTTCTTTGGATAGGTATTCATACTGATACAAGAACAACAAAGTTAGTTACCATAGCTATGCAGACGACACACAGATTTATATTACGATGTCTCCAGGAGACCGAGG
>JBBBVU010000013.1:7271007-7282484 GCA_037177055.1 Atherinosoma microstoma
TAATGTAAAGCACCTTGAATTGTCCTGTACATGAAATGTGCTCTATAAATAAATTTGCCTTGCCTTGCCTTGCCTTGATACTTGCATTCAAAAGATGAGTAAGTGCTTTTATCTAACACTATCATTACAGATTTGCTGCACAGCAGGTTTACTACAGTTTATGCTTCATGGCCATTTTTCTGGTTGCATTATCAAATCATTTCAAGGTTAACAGACTTTAGTGACTCTCTAAAAAGACAAAGTCCACCCTGCAGGTCTTGCTGACTTTAACGCCCATCAGTTTCTGATCAAGATCCCCCCTCACCGAGTCTCTTCGTCGCCATCTAGTGGGCTAGAATTTCTAAACTGTCTCCTGAAATTACATGAACATTTGATCAATGTTCTCTTGTCTCTCTTAGCTGAAGATTTGGTGAAGAAGAAAGTGGAGGAAATCCAGGAAAAAGTGGACCTGGATAAGAACGTGGAGGGAGCGTACCTCACACACCTGCTGCTAAGTGACCAGATGACAATCACAGAGATTCTAGGCAGCATCACAGAACTCCTACTGGCCGGAGTTGACACAGTGAGTACTTATGGCTGTCAGGATTCTCCACACTTTGTCCAAGAATCTGCTTCTTTTTTTTTTTACATGAACAAGGCAATCAAATTGTTGAGTATGTGGTTAAACACACTGCTGGGCAGAGATGGATTATACAGTATATTCAATAAAACTTTAGTTTTTTATTGTCATAAATGTTCTCAGTGCAGAGGCTTCTACTGTGAGTAAACAGTTAAAGTAAACACATGCTGAACCCTTACCAAACCTACAGGTTTAGAACAACGTGTGATCAAACACTCCTGATTTGTTTAACTCAAATAAAATCTTTTTTTTTTCTGTCTGCTTTCCACCATATCAAACAACTGATCCTAAAACTGACCTAGGAGATACCACTAATCTTGACTATTAAAGTCATTCCCGACCCAGTTGATGCTGGAAAAATATTTCAGCATTACTCGTGTATCTGATAGTAATAATGTTGTTGTCATGAAAGTAGGAAAGAGTGATAAAGAAATGTAAATAAACTAGTTTATAATGGTTATATTAAAACAGGAATTGATTTATATCTACAGTTTTACCAAATGCAAACTATTTAAAATCTGCAAAACACAGTTTCCCACAAAATGCCATTCACCACTACTTCACAATCATGAAAATCTACTTTAAAAGTGAACATATAACAAAGGACTGCTTGAGAACGACACATTTAAAATCAGTCTGCTAGTTTCTACATATATACGTCTAGCACAGATAACTATATAATTTTAAAGAGGACACATTTTTGAAAGATTATTTGAATTTGTCAGCATAAAAAATTTAATAAACTAATTTAATCAAGTCCTATTACTATGAGTAACGAAAAAGTCGAATTTTCTGAGACAACAACTGATTAATTCTCATTAATCATTGTTAACTGGTCAGGTTAGCCATGTTGACAATGCTGAGAAAATCAAGCTTGCTTGCTAGCTAGCTTACTTTGAACCTCGAGCTCAGCAGCTAAATTAATTCAAATCTAAATGAAAGAAAACTACCATAACTCTGTATTTAATTTACAAAATAATTTGGTAAATTTGAAAAAAAAAACAACAACTCAAAAACCATCATAAATTTGCATTTTAACACCCAGATGACCCTCGCTACCTTTCCATCCATCTGTCACTCTGTGACTGAAGTTGTTGGGTATAAATAGAGATAAAGGGTTGCACTGAGGTGGGCAGAGGTGTGAGTTTGCTTTCATGTGCTTTAACTGTTGCTAATTAAAGGGAAAATGAGGTTATTTATCTGATTTACAACACCATTCAGCAGCTACAGCTGGGTTGCTTGTGCTAATAAAACACATCTGCTGAAAGATTTATGGAGCAGTTGGAGTCTTGCATTTACAAGTAGCCATGGAAGATCGCAGCTTTGCATGTAAACTTGAGAAAAGAGTTAGATTAGGCCCACATGTTGTTGAACAAGGAGTAAACCTCTTGTGATGACGAAGCATACGTGTCTTTTTTTAGTTAAACTCTTGCTCATAGTACAACTCTTCACTGGTCATTTTTGGAAAATGTTTAGATCTATAGTGTCTGCTTCTTTTTTTTAAAATTAGGGGTTTTCAACATTTTTTTTCTGTTTCATATGATTTTTGAGATTGTTAAAAATTGTGAAATCTGTCTGAAACAATTATTTTGATCATTTGTTCCAAAAGATATCTTCATCAACTACATGTTTTCATCCATTGAGTTTTTTTTTCTTAGGTTCTTACTAACCTGTAAGTCGTCTGTCAGCTCTTGTTAGACTGTTGTAAGAGTCTTAAGATTGTTTCACTGCTTTACGGCTTATGGGACAAACATCTTGTTTCGAATAAAAATAATCTTTTTTCCATTTATTTGTCAACCATTTGATTCATTCTGTGCAGTCCACAGATCATTCGTTGCTGAAAAAGTATCTAACATATTTATAATAATCTCATTCATGGAAATGAAGTCCAAATTCAGGGAATGAAGAAGTATTTCGGCTGACAGAGTGATACTTCTACTGGCTCTTTTTATGGCATAAGTATTTCTGTATTTAACCAAGTGATTTAGATCTAACCCACCCATCAAACTCCTTTTTGTTCCTCTCTTTTGCAGACTTCCAACACTATCTCATGGTGTCTTTACAACTTGGCAAAGGAGCCAGAGATCCAAGAACAGTTATACCAGGAAGTGATTAGTGTTTGCCCCGGAGACAAGGTGCCAAACAGCAACGACATTGCTCAGATGCCGTACCTGAAGGCCATCATCAGAGAAACGCTACGGTGAGAGAGATTATGTGTGTATCAGTAGGACGAGAACCAAACACCGGGAGATTGTTCAAGCTAGAATCCGCCTCAAAGGACATAAAATCCTCTAAGCGACAAAATGTGGACTTCAGTTTAGCAGGAAAAGAAAATCTACCTTTGATTGTCAAGTTGTCTGTTCACTTTCCGGGTGGCAGTCACACAGAGGAGTCAATAAGCTCAGCTCCTTAAAAAATGAAGCCGTACAAGTACAAGAAATGTCACAGCAGCTGCATATCCTGGTTAAAAATGTTCCAGCGTATCCAGCTACGCTTCAGCTAAAGCCAACTTTAGCAATCCAAAATTTTTTATAAATCTAAAAGCACACGTTTGTTTGCAAGCTGAACAGTATCTACTAGTTAGATTAATGGCCTTTACTGAATAAATAGATGAAAACTGAGATGCTGTGTTTGTCCATCGCCAGGCTGTATCCAGTGGTGCCGGGAAACGCTCGCGTCTCTGTTGAAAATGAGATCGTTGTCGGAGATCATCTGTTCCCGAAAAAGGTGAGACGCAAGTCAGGCAATCTTTAAGCTCCATGTAAATGCTTTTAGATAAGATAGTTTGTCGTGTTTTAATTCTCAAAGGCCCAACATCTACATTTTCTGTCTTCCTTTTTGATAATTAACTCAGCCTTTCTCTGCAGGGAAATCATCTATAGACACACTTTCCCTCTCATGCAGCATCATGTTATCACGCTTGTAACTCTGGGATTCTGTCAAAACTGGGGTCAACCTATACCAGTTCTCCCCAAACATCCTGGAACACCCTCTGAGCTAATTTATCATGTCTGAAGAATGTGCTTCTGATATTTGTCAGGCTTCCTTTTGAGCTTAGTTTTTAATGAGCGAAGATTAATCAGCAGTTTTGTGCCATAGCAAAGATTTGTTCTCACTTTTGGTGAATCCTGTGACAGAAAACACAATTTAAGAATATCACATGGGGGGAAAAAAAAAGATCCGCTAACAGTGAAGATTCAGGTGAAGTGTTAGAAGTGACCGCTCATCGTGTTTTTTTTCTCTCCCAGACGCTGTTCCACCTGTGCCACTATGCTGTGTCCTATGATGAGAACATATTCCCTGACCCGCACACCTTCCTGCCACAGCGCTGGCTCAGAGGGAAGGAGGATACGTTCAAGCACCACCCGTTCGGGTCGGTGCCCTTCGGTTTCGGGATCCGAGCGTGTTTAGGTCGGCGGGTGGCGGAACTTGAGATGTATCTCCTCCTGTCCAGAGTAAGAAGATCTGCTGTTAAGGATTTGATTCCTCTCTGTGTGCTTTATGTTTGAAAAGTGTGGTGGTGAAAGCTCTTTTTGTAACTCTTCATTCTTTAAGTTCATATTTGTGTGGGAAGCAGGGACGGTCAGAGTGACTTTGTTCACTTTTATTCCCCTCACACTTAAGCTCCATATCTCGCCTATCTCTCTCCCTGGTATCTTCGATCCACATGCTTATTGCTTTGCTTACGTATAGTCTGAAACCATGGCAACTGTGACTTTAACGTCACAGTATAAATTACTTTTTCCATCTCTGCTTAGCTTTTCCCTTTTTAATCAAGCTTTAATGGTGTTGTGCATGCTTATAAGGAGCAAACTCCAACACAAAAGGCACGAGTTGGAATTTCCACTTTCACTTTATCTTCTTTTATAGATTAGATTTCATTTACATGCCAATCAGCAGACCATACACTTTTAATGCAAGCCAATTTATGTCATTTCAACTTATTTTAGTGAAATAATGACATTTTTTTAGAGGGTAAATAATTATTTTGCACATATATGAGAAAAGTTTAAACCTTGTAGCATGAACGGGTGAAACAGCTACCTCTATTTTCACTTCCAGGAAATTTAGCTACAATCAGTGAGATGTATCCACCCATAGCAACTTTACAACCGGTTCCCAGAATTTGGATATATTTGAATATATGTAGACAGCTTATGACATTGCTCTAATTCCTCTCAGCCAAAAGCCACAGTTACAGAATAGGCGGTGTTGGTGAGAAGTGGGTAATCGCTGCCATTAGTGCGCCTAAACAAAAGATTCTCCCTTTTTGTTTAAGCTGATAAAGCGGTACGAGGTGAGGCCGGACCCGGCTGGAACAACAGTGAAGCCGATCACCAGAACCCTCCTCTGCCCCGCCACGCCGATCAACCTTCAGTTCCTGGACAGAAGAGCCGAGCAGGCGGAGCCGAGAGCAGCTGCAGGAGTTTCTCTGTGAGCTGTTTTAGCATTCGGCCTGCGTTGCCCTCATGTCAACCAAGCACTTGTTTATACAGAGTTCACATCATGAGCACTGACTGGTATGCGCTTACACTGAAGCATAAAATCCAAACTGACCCCGGCAGGTTGTGCAGTACAGTGTATTTTGTTAAAGTGCCTCTTTGTTTAAGTACTATAAGCTACTTTTTTGCTTTTATTTACAAGTTCTTTGAGCCTTGCAGCATGAAGCATTGTGGTTGATGCAAGCTCGATGTTTCCTTTTCTGGGTGGCACTTCGACAGAAAACAAAGACATTTGTTTTCTGTCGGATTATTCCTGCCCTTGGCTTTAAAAGAGCAAGCTGCACTTTTTCAGCTATCAAATCCAAATGTATTTGGACAGAATTTTTGTTTTCTAATTTTGATCTTGTGTGCCTTCATGGTGGAGCTGTATGAATGGAATTGAAGAGTAGATTTTCAGCTTGAATTTAAGGGGGTTGACAAATGTCACGAGGAAACAGGCCTCAAACCGCTGTGGCCTGTTTTATTGTTATTTTGTGGCCAATTAAGAAGACAAAAAGTCTGGAGCTCACTGAGTGTTGAAGTTTGCGAGAACTCTCATTGGGTGGTCCACGTGGGTGTTAATGCAAGGTAGTAGGGATACTAAACTGACTCGTCAGAGAATGTAAAGCGTTAAACCATTTGATGGATTCTTAAAAAAAGAAGGAATGAAGCAGCACCACCAAAAGGCCTGGAAGACCAGGAAAGACATAGGAAGTTGATGTGAAAGAGGAGGGAGACGTTTCATTGTCAGTCTATAATCCAGAGACACTTTCAGGCTTATAAAATGCAAACCACTTTTATGATTATGAATTATGAAGACAATGAAAAGAATCCAAGCCACAACCATCATCTGTTAGATATGGTGGAGAGTGTAACTACACAAACGGGATGGAACTGGTCCACTGTTAGTCACTGACAATGTAGCTGCTGATATCTTTATTTTATATTTTTATTTCAAACTAAAATTTTAAACAAAAAAAGTGAACATTTAACACACAAAAAGTTCCAAAAAGCTACAGAATGAAGTGAAACACTGTCTAGTCCTAACCCCTTTGTTCACAGTAACTTAGATATTAAAACTGTCAGAGCATTTCATCAGGATATTTAGCACATCACAAACCACAATGCTCAATAATAATAATAATACCCAAACATAATCAATTATAATACAATAAATATTGTTTTCAATAAATCTCATTGGCTGTATTTTAATCTTTTAATTATATTATTTAGAAATAGAAGGATTCATTCTTAAATGTATACAGATTTATTTTCTGCTTAGATTCACTGAGAGGACTGTGTTGTGCATTGTAGATGGATAATGACCCAAAACTCCAGAGGTTCATAAAGAATGAAATGTTCTTCCAAGTCAGTCATGTGACCCAAACCCAGCTGCAAACTTTTTTCTTACTAACAAATAAACAACAACTGCAAGCTGGCTGTAGTAAATACTCTTATAATGATAAGAATCCCCCCCCCCCCGACTTTTAGTTGTCACTGAATACAAAAGATTTGGAGTCTGTTTCAGCTGCTATCAGGCAAGAGGAAGGAAACACCAAGGACAGGTCACTAGTCCATTAGAGAGTCATATAGCCATTCATGCTCCCACTCACTCCTAGGCAGAGTTTAGAACCCTTTTTTTTTTTTTGGACTATGGGAGGAAATACCAGTAAAGAATTCACACATGCAGGGAGAGAACATGCAAACTCCACACAGAAAGGATAGGCCAAAGTTCAAACCAGAAACCTTTTTGCTGTAAGACAACATTCCTCTCCACCTCACCATTGTGCGACCCAAAAGTAATCCTTCTATGTGTAATTATGTTTGTTTATTAGGATACTTTGAGTTTGTGAATATGGAGTGAGTTTTATTTTGTTTTAAAAAAAACAAAAACATTTTCCCTGGTCAAATCCCTATAATTACAGTTATTACAGTTAAATTACATAATTACAGTTAAAAGTCTACCCTTTAATCAAGTCTTGATTGCCTGATTTTAGAGGCAGAAATTTAAAAATTGCGTCTCTCATCTAATAAGTTCAAACTCGACTATAAATAGTTCATTCATGCTAACTAAAACCAACAACATGTTAGTCATCTATAATTCTCAGATTGTTCTGTCAGCAGCACTCAATCTTCGGTCCGTTTGTCCCCCCTGCAGCCTCCTGAAATCCCTCATAAATATGTCATTTTTATTTAATAAAAAAGATTGTCGAACAGCTGGAGACTGTTCTTTAAGAAACACATCATTTGTTTACTTTTATTTTCTGTGCTGTCTTGACGTAGATCTGCAGTATTTCAGACAGCAAGATGTAGATTTATTGAAAACCTGCTTCCCTGGTTTGGGTTCACTGTTTTTGTGGAATCATTGACTTTTTTATGTCAAATTGCCTCATTCTAATAATTAAAAGGATTATTTCACTCATTACATATTGCAACGATCTGAGCACCTACTGTTGAACTAAAGGCAAACGTGGAGCTGGACGTTTTAACACAGTGATGTAAAAGAGAAATATTTTTGTTGTGGTTTTTTATGTACATAAGAGAGAATTTTATTACGTTTGATCAGTGTTTTTTTTTTTTTTAATAAAGATATGTTTTAATCTAAATGTCATCTGTTTATAAGTTGTACAGAGATATATTAGTTGCATTTCATTATAAAGAAAGTCCCTGCTTCTAAACATCCTGGATTTATGCTTAGACTAAATGTCTCATTTGTCCCTTATATCATATCTAATAAAGGCAGACATATTAAGTACACAGTGATGTCATTGTTTTCATTTTTTTAGAGAAAGCCATGTCCTCATTCCATCCTGACATATACATAGAAACATAGAAACTGGTATTGACAAAACAACTAATGAAATGATGAAAAAGAGCCAAATTTTTCAGAACTCAGGTGTTTTAATGCAGAGAATAAAGCACAGCTGCAAAAAATGCAGACATGATGGTACTGTTAGATGGTGATTGCTGGAAGCATCTTTTTAAATATTTGTTCTGCCTTCATACATTTTGATTTGCAACTGACAGCACATAGACTGTCATTTTCTGTTCATTTTAGTTGAATATAAAGCAACACTACATACATTTCCAACAATAAAACATTGTGCTTCTGGCTTGTTTTGATGGTAAACTGCACATTTCTGAAGCCGTCATAGCCTTGCAGCGTCCCGGGGAATGAGAGACCACACTTAAGGCTGTTTTCAATTAGCAAAGAAACCAAAGAGGACATTATCTGAGGAAGTGATGAAAAGAAAGAAAGTGAAAGAGCAAAAGATAAGACAAGAGTCAATATCAGACTGACTTGTACTGGATGGAGAGAGTCAGAAAAAAGACAGATGCCGGATTAGCCTTTTTTCAAGTTCAGTAGTAGGTAAAACCTACTTTTGTCTCTTAAAAAAACTAATACTATAGGCTACATAATTTTAGTAAATTATTTTTTCTTTTGTTTTGTATCTAAAGATACGACAGTGCAGATGTAATGTTATTTTTGCTGAAGTTTATTGGAGTTTGGTGTGTTATTAATGTGAAGGATATCACAGAGCTTTATTGTTTTTTTGTTGTTTTTTTTGTGTTTACTGAGGCGTGATTATATTTGGCCACTAGATGGCAGCATTGTATTACTTCCTGGCTGGAAATGCCCAGTTAGGCTAAGATGTTTGATTTTAGAAGATATTAACTAATATATTTGTAGTTTTTTTTGAAAATATGATGCAAGTTTATCGTGCAACTTTGTATTTCAATATTAATGTAGCCTAAATGTTATTCCTTTTTTTATTCTAATTTCAGACCTCACATGCAGATATGCATTTAATGCCTAATTCAACATCTTCTACAGCTCCACATAACTGGTTGTTAACATAATTTTGCACCTGATTGTGCCCTGCTGTGCTTTGATAAGCCGAAGTATGAAGTAAATTACTGGACTGTATGAACTTTTTCATTCCTTGTGTTCTGACCAACACACCACGAATACACCCACAAATAGATCTCCATTTCCTACAGGCCACCCTTAAGCCACACATGTTCAACAGATGTTGACTTGCCACTAATCACAGCAGGTGAGTTTTTTTCTTCATGGCTGCTGCTCTTGTTCAAGCTGCCTTTATCTTCCAGTTCGAGGAATGCTGAGAGGGTCACCCTCTTAACCAATGGCTGGAGAAGTCACCTTATTTTTCATTTGTCACCCTGTGAGTGTCTAGTGTAAGAATGAACGTGTTAGACCAAATACTGACTTAATACTCTTAGTTTCAACACTGTGAACTTAGTATATTTTTTATAAACTATATGCCCATTTGCACGTTTCAGTAATTTGATGCTCATATTTACCGTTTCCTGGAAATATACCAAAATAAGGGGTGGCTCAAGAGTTTGGCGAAATAAGGTCCTGTAATGGTTTACTTTAGTTTAGGAGTTTAAATCATTTCAAAATTGTTCAAAAGAAAATGTAAGACCAACCATGATTCACTTTCATTTTTCTTCTCCCTACAGGTACTTGTTTCCCTGCAGTGAGAATGGCACAGACTCAACCCGTCCAGTCCTGAGGTAGATACATGTAAAGAAGAAGACAATCAATCCTGTCATCAATGAAAAGAAAAAACTGAATTCATCCCAGAACACATTTTTTATGAAAGAAATTTTTTTTTGTCACATCTTTTAAACTGTGATGTTTATTTTGTCTTTTGCTGCCACGCTTCTTTCCTCATTCTCATTTGACCCAAAGATTAATTTGTATTTTTATGTAAACTGTTTTCACTTTTTATGTAACAGAGAGAAATTGTTGCCTGATGGAAGGGTTTTACATTAAACATTCACAGCCTTAAGATGTGAAGGCCAAACTTTTTTCGACCAAACTTTAGGGATTTTTTCCCTCTCTTAAACTGCTCATATTTCCCAAAAAATCTTGTACATCTTGATTTACTTTTGTTTCTCAGTTTAAAAGGTACAGTGTGCAGGAATTACTGACATCTGGGTAAAGATGGGCATAGACATGACTTCAGATGCAAAGCACAGTTGTAAACAGATGGTAGCCAAAACTCTTCCAAACAAGCGTTCTGTGAATGGATCCAGTGTCTCAGGTGCAGCAATGACTACTGCAGGTAACTACTTTAAAAAAAAATGTGTAGTGTCTTATGTGCCGTTTAAGGCGTTACTCATCCCAAACTGTGCTTTAGAACCCATCAAAGCCCATTCTGCAGTTTTAAAGCTCGAGGTTTTCGTTTAAGTCTATTCAGACTCCGTAGTAAAAATTGTGGCACAAAAATGCCAGCTGTCCCGTATATAGACCTACAAGTAAACAAATTGGCTCGTTCTAAAAAGTTATTTTAGTGACCAGATAGCAATAGAAAGTTTTTAATTATGCAACTTTTTATAGTCATTGACCTTTGATGTGTGGCTTTTCACATTGCAAGTTCTATTCTAAAAATAGTACATGGAATTTCCTGGTTTTAGCCACAAAATTAAGTCTTCACTATACTTGTGGCTTATACAGACACCGCCATTCGTCTGAGAATTTTAATACTTGAACATTTAAAAAAAATAAAAAAATAAAAATAAAAAAATAAAAAAAAAGGTTTCAGTTAAGCTGGGTAGACTCTTGACACTGTTCCAAATTATTCTGCATGTTAGATTCTAATCGTTTGACTTAATCCCAATAACCATAGTGCAACTTAAACCCTTTAAAGGGTTAGAGGGACACACGCAAATACATGCAGCAAACAAGTTTTTCCCCCTGTGAAAGATTTAACTTTCCTGTATAGATTACCAGTCTTTGGTTTTGAGTTTTCCAGGTAAACTCAAGTGTTCTACATTTAGAAAGTCAGGTCGAGCTTTTTGCTGAAAAAAAAAATAAAAAAATTTCTTGGAAATTTAATGAGCAAAGTGCCACCATGACTCTTCTGTAGCAGCAGTACTGGAGGCAGCGGTTCAGGACAACTAGGTCAGAATGAAGTTAGAGTTCCCACTGAACTGTAAAAAGAGAACCTGCATCCAGCACTTTTACCCTCATTGGTAGGTGTAAAGACACCCAAAAAACATTAACACCCTACATTAACCAGATCCCTTCCCCTGCTGCACTCTTAGTTCTATACACTGAGAAACAAAGTACGCTTTACATCTGCACTGGCATCAACATTTGACGAGCTGGGTATAAAACTGCTTTCCCAATTTGTCTCAAACCCACTTGCAATTCAGTTAATATAGGAGCCAATAAAGACCCTTGATAATTCCATGGACCTTCCAAATACACAGCCACATTTTCAGAGTGAACCAGCTTTTATTCATCATCCAGATCAAGACCACATCTTCAGCATCCAGCCTTCATCTGGCTGTGGGGAGGAAGTGGCTTGCCCAGGTGGGTGCCCACATTCAATCCAAACTCC
>JBBBVU010000013.1:7291174-7309210 GCA_037177055.1 Atherinosoma microstoma
TCCCTATTGTGCAGGATGCAGGTTTTCCTTGCAGAGCATCACATTGCACCTGAATAATTTAAAAAAAGAAATATGACAAGATATGATGTGGGATGTTCTGTACTGCTTCGTATCTGATTGGCCCACTTATCAGCCAAGATTTCAGCCTCCTGCGCTGCTTTCACCAGACAGTTTTTAATATGTCAAGTGCCTCCTACCTGCCCAGCACCAAACACCAGACGTTAAACATTTAGCCCTTTTTTGTTAAACATGTCTGCTGGACATATTCATTTACTATTATGAAACTAATCTGAAAACTAACAGGATTTTAAACGCAGTCCGATTTAAAAACTCCAAATAACCCCTGATTGTTTTTATTGATTCCCTCCAGACGAGCGAGAGGCAGAAATTCTTCTCAATTTTCTACATGTCAATCAATGCTGGAAGCCTCTTGTCAACTTTCATTACGCCCATATTGAGAAGTAAGCTTCACAGTATTAAAGTTCAACGTGTTCAGCTCCAACTTTTGAGACTGACTGAGTGAGTAACTTCTCTCCACTCCTGCAGGTGATGTGCAGTGTTTCGGTGGGGACTGTTATGCTTTGGCCTTCGGGGTTCCTGCAGCTTTGATGATTGTGGCTTTAGGTGAGTTTCAGCAGCATCATCCAGTCTGATGCCATGCAATTTAAAAGTAAAATTTAAAAGTAAATAAAAAAGAATGGGGATGTTATTATTATACCTTTCAGTCATACTTGTGAAATAGTATTTTCATTGATGCCAAGGTGAGATATTGTACAGTCACCTAAACCTCAGTATACAGTCATTGGCTTCTTAATCAAGTCCACCGTAACAGTATCAGGTTGGACCTCCCTTTGCCTTCAGAACTGCCTTAATTCTTGGTGACATAGATTCAACATGGTGAGGGAAATATTCTTCAGCGTCACACAGTTGCTGCACATCCATGATGAGAATGTCCCTTGATCATGTCTCCATCAGTGTCTATTGACCTGTATGCATGCAGCCTTCTCCATTTTAAGAAGCTTGGATTTTCTATCCCATCTTTTATTCAGCATTTTCAATCCTTATAACATGATTGACAAAAGAAGTTTTACTGTATATTCAGTGTCTTTGGAAACCAAAAATGTTAATTTTATAACTTTCTTTTAAGGGTTTGAACAAGGATCCAAATGCACCACCTTTTACACATTTTGAAATAGGCAAAATACATATTGACCAGGATGTTGCTGATATATGAGATCCAAATGACTGCATCTAAGCTTCAGTTCAGGTTGCCATCTCCGTGCAGAAACTGTGTTTGTACAGGCCGGACTTCCTGTTGATCAAGGCCCATCCACATATGTCCTGACAGTCCGTTTTCCCTGCCTCTGATTCCCTGCCACCCCTGATCCCTATGAGATTCATGCATGGCTGACTGCTCATTGTGAAAACAAACTCTGTGAGTCAATACTACGGGAGGCCGCGGATATCACAGCGAGGGTGAGACGAGGACAGGTTTTAGTGTTTGAAGCCTGAAGCTTGTTTGCAACACGTAAGCAGGTGTTATTCCGAAGCATTTTATACGCCATAGAAAGGAAAACCCCCCTGGAGACAGCTGTTAGATACTGCTGCTTCCCCTCATGTTGTTCAGTGGGAACATTAAGACAAGCTGTCTCTAACACAAACTGTTATCTTCACCCCCTCCTGAGCTGCTCTAACTTTACATCCATCTTCCACAGTTGTGTTCATCGGTGGGAGCAGTATGTACAAGAGGACTCCTCCTCAGGGAAATATCTTGTTAAAAGTCTGCAAATGCATTGGTGTGAGTTATCTCCGTCTTCTCCCCTATCGGATATAAGGATTAGATAAAGTGCAAACATATTGATTCATCGCCGTTTGTTGTTGAGAATGATTTTTGGGCACATAAAGGTGTGAAATTTTGCTTTAAGTCTTAACCCCCGACTACTGTATATTTGTTTCCAGTTTGCCATCAAAAGACGCTGGAACAGCTCAAGGCATGACCCAAAGAAGGCGCACTGGTTGGACTGGGCTGACGAGAAGTACTCGGTAACAACACAGAACTCCTAGCGTTAGCTCGCTAATGCTTCGATTTGCATCTTTTGAGTTTTCTTTACAGATGAAGTTGTAGAAAGTTTTTTTGTACCTCAGATGCAGCACAATTGATCCAATTTGTGTGTTTGTGCCTTTACAGAAGTGTCTGATTGAGGAGATTAAGATGGTTCTGCGGGTTCTGGTGCTCTACATCCCCCTGCCAATGTTCTGGGCTCTATTTGATCAGCAGGTACAGGATCAGAAAGGACTCATGAACAGGTCACACTTTTTGTGGTTTTGAAAGTGTGACCTGGAGGGCAGGGTTTATGGTATGAAATGTAAGAATAAACAGAGGAAACGTCCTTTAAAATAGTTTAGATACAAATGAATTGTAAGCCTAAACTCAGCCATGAATAGAAGAGACATAGCCCACATCTTCATTTTATTTGAGCCTTTGAGCCTTTTTAGATCTTGTGAAGGTGAAACAGACAAGCTTCATACTAAAGTTTAGACATAAATCTAAAATGTTGCTGTAGTTGCATAGAAATTAGGAAGGAAAATGTTAACAGCAAATATAATCAGGAAACAGAAATAATCTTGGCAAAACCTCCTCTATTTATTAATGAGAAATGCTTCCAAATCTTAACCTCATAATGGTCACAAATGCATTTATAACACTTCCAGTTACTTTCAGTGTTACAACAGAATGCAACTTTTGTCAGGCAGCTGGAAAAACATTAAAAAGTCAAACTGAATGACCTCATTAGTGCATCTTCATGTAAGAAATTAAAAATCATATTACACTTACATTGAACCTTTCTCAGCTACCTTCTTTATTCATCACCAGGGTGCATGCACACATATTTTAACAACATATTTCTCCACTTTGACTCAACACATTTCTTGTCATGCATTATTGTTCCTGTTTTAGTTGCAGAAATGCACCATGGACACGTCCCATGAATATGGATGAAATAAAATCAGATAAAATCAGCTCCTCTAACACAGCTACTATAATGTCCTTGTTACATTGTAGGAGACACTCCACATTATGGATGCTTGAAGAGGTTTCCCCTTGGATCCTAGCAGTTTGGTGCAGTTGAGGAAATTTATCTCATGTGGAAACAACAAATTGACCCTTAGCTGTTCAGTGATGGAGAGATTGTGTGTCGCTCTATGGCTGCATTTCTTTCTTACCGGCACTGAATAATCAAATCTTTGAGCACTTTAAAGTTAGACAAAGTGTATAGGATGGTATTGGCGGTCCTTTGTTTTACCACTTTGGTTCAGACTCAAACTTTTCAACTTTTACTAATCAAATGTAGCTGTTTTATGGCCACATTCTTAAACAACCTTTCCATAAGACTCTTGAGCAGGATGAGGGAATCAGTTGAAATTACTGGTACATGACTCTACTGAAAGCAGCTAATTGCAGCTGTTGCAGTTATATACGTTACTTGAATGTAAGTGTGATTTTAATTTAGTCATATTTAATTTGTTGTGCAGCAAGGATACATAAGAGTTTATAGATTAGAGTAGGTACAGTTCTGTTTTATTTATTCCTTTTTTTTTATTAAACTTAACCACAAAACATTCTTGACCCACATATATACAATCCAGTTTTAGGCAAGGCAAGTTTATTTGTGTAGCACATTTCAGTTACAGGACAATTCAAGGTGCTTTACATAAAGCAAGGTTTTTTGGTAATATTACAGGAATTTCTTTATTGTTTTGAGTATTAAGGATGATAAAAGACAGAGTCTGAAATCAAGTATCATCCCTAAGAATCTGTACATGCTGTATACAACCAGCCTTCTCTGTTGGCGTGACGTTAAGGGCTTGCTACATAGCTCTTACAAAATCCATTTAACTGTCTGTTATCTTTTCCTTTGGCCAACACTTGATACAACCGTCTGATTATGGGAAACCTCAAAGCCACATTCAACATTCCTGATTTTCATTTCCCCACCAACGCATTCTTCTCTTAACTCAAGTAAAGCAAAAAAAAAAAATGCCAGAAAAAGCAAACAAATCTATAAATTCCTTTGACGGCATTACAGATCTTTTACCAGTTCATTATTCTCTCAAGGAATGCAAAGGAAAATAATCAGATGTGATTAAAAGGGTCATTCTGCTTATGTAACAGTGAAGCTGTTGCCCAAAATGTTATAATAATATATGGTTTTCTAATTGCAGGGTTCCAGATGGACACTTCAAGCCACAAGGATGAACATGGCTTTTGTAAGAGACTCCTCACTGTTTGAAAAATGCTGATGACATATTTGCACTTCGATATCAGTGGGTGGATTTAGATTTTGATCTGATTGTACAAACTGTCCTATAAAACATGACTCAGCTTTGTTAGGATGTTGCTGTAATTGGTAATTTTGCTCCAATAAATCTTAGTTTATGGTTTTGATAAATCATGTGCTCATTGTGTTAGGATTTACTAAAGTTAACGTTTAATTGGCTGTCTGTTTCATCACAGGGAGAATCCTTCAGCATTAAGCCTGACCAGATGCAGGTATGTTCAGCTCATTCTGCCGTCTTCCAGTCAGTTCATAACATGGCTGTCATTTCCATCGAATCTTCTTTTGGATTTACATATTAAATGACACTTTTGCTCCCATCAGTAGCACAACCCCTGTGTTTCCTCCGTGCAGCAACGGCCACGGTCATGCCAAGTAATTTCAAATAGCAAAGAGGAGCAAAATCGGCCTTTATGATTTACTCATTCACAAATATTCCCTGATGTTTTTGCTTTGAAAGGCCCATAAATACATATCCAACAGGGCCAGGCACCTTTTGGAGATAACTTTTCTAGGAATTGCTGCTAGGAAGTTTGAAACGGCAACATAGAGTTTGCACCTGGTGGAAAGTGTCAGGAAATCTGCTCCAGGTCGCTTTGATTTCACACTCAAGTAAATTTAAGAGAAAGCAGATGTTTTAGTGCCTTTTTATGAAAATTTTTTATCATTCAGCTTTCCTGCAGCGCTGTTGAAAATAAAATAACAAAAATTAAAAGCTGGAAACTACAACTCGCTCCAAACTATGCTAATAAACACTTAGATGCATGATTAAGTCTCTAAGCCGAGTGCATATTTTTAGGCCTCTGCACGAAAATTGGATACCCACCATGAAATGAGAACATACCTGCAACCACAATGTCTAAAGTCATAATAAAGGGAATACTTGTGAGATTTGCGTGAATGTTAAGATATTTGTACATCTGTTACTGGTGAAGAGTAAATGCAGATGCCACTTTGTACAAATGAAAAAGTTTCAGGTTCAACTTAAAAACTTTCAAGAAAGATATGAATATCCCATCGCTCTTGCAGGTGCAGCTCTAAACCTCTTTCAAAATCATACTAGGATATGTGAACATTATCTCTGCCAAGGTAAACTCGGATCAAATGAAGCAGAACAAAATTAGAGAAGTTTGAAGTTCAGGCGTGGTCTCCAAAATTGATATTTTAGCACAGTTTTGCATGTTTTGGCAGCATCTGTTCTCGGTGTCCCCCAATAGTTTAAAAAGATTAAGATAATTGACTTCATTAAGTTTTACTGCATCAGATTGGAGAGGAAAAGCTGGTCAGGAGTTCATCTGCAACAAAATGAGACACAACATGAGAAGAAATTAAATATCTTTTATTGAAATAAATTTTCATTCCATGAATAGATTGGGCTGTTTTGGATGGATCTATTTGTGTTGTAATTTGACTTGTTAAAGTTAATTCTCTTTGTGAAGTGCCTTAAAAATGCCACGTGCTGGGAATTATTGTCCATAGAAAATAAACTGAACTGAAACTTCACAGCAGACTTGAAATGATAGAAGAAAGAATTCTGTATCGTCGCCAGTTTAATTTCCTCCGGAAAAATAAGACTTCTTTTTTCTATTAAATGTTCATGGCTGGTTATAGTTTACTTTTGTACCATATAGGTTTATGGGCCATGAACTTGTTAAATTTCATAAAAAACTGGCAATATAGTTTGTTCTGAAACAGTGCAGCCACTGGTTATCATGTGACAGTCCAGTAGTGATAAATGTAAATCATTTACTTGTCTCTAAATGTAGAAGTTAGTGTTTTATTAAAACTGGAGGACTAAATGAAAATAATCCATTTCCGATTTTAAAAAGGGGGGGTTTGTGAGACGACTACAAAACTGATGCATGGAAAAACCTGCAAACAAAAATATTATTTCCATGTTCATGTTTTTCACATCCAGTAAATATTATGTAACCCAATACAGAAGACTGATGTTTTACAGGGTTAAATGATCCTGTTTTTCTCATGTCAACACCTTTATGACTACTTATCTCCACCATCATCCCGTCATATTTTTACGACACGCTGAATAAGAATCAAATTTCTTTCCTTAACCTTTATGATTTTACGATTTTTACTGAGCTTTTATGGAGTCATTTAAAGGTGGGTTTTTTCCTCCCTGCTGTGTAGATGCTGAACGCTCTGCTGATCCTCGTCTTTGTGCCCATCTTTGACCTCGTTATATATCCACTCATTGGCCTTTGCAGGATCAAAATCACGTGAGTAAAAGCCTGTTGTTTTGGATACTCCCATCTTTATGAATATTGTGAGCATTTTATGAGGCCTGTTAAATGGAAAAATGACTCGTATGACCTTGCATTTATGTGCCAAGATACGCCTTAAAGAATAACTCATTGTTTTTTTTTTTTAACTATTCTTTTCATGGAAGAGATTAACAATGATACTAATGTAAAAAACAGTTAACTAAAAATGGAGTGAAAAATATATACCTGCTTATAAAAGTCAGTTCAATATTCAAAGCAAAGTCACGTTATTTCTAGCTTGATAAGCAGCACAGTATTTCTGTTAATCAAAAACAAGACATTTATCAAGAAAGTAAACTTCCTGAAATCTTTCAAAATCTTTTTAATTTGTATGTTTTTGCTCTTTTTATTTTTTATTTTTTGTGTCCATTTTTCTGTCTTCTATTGTCCAGTTTTGGTGAGTCTGTCTGAACTGCAGCCTCAGCTTCCTGTTCTTAGCTGACAGCAGTGGCACCCAGTGTGGTTTTCTGCTGTTGTAGCCCATCTGATCCAAGGTTTAACGTGTTGTGCATTCAGAGATACTTTTCTGCATATCTTGGTTGTAACTCAGTGGTTATTTGAGTTACTGTTGCATTTCTGCTCTTTGCTTTTTGTTCCCCTCATCTTAACCATGTCTACGAAGAAATGGTCGAGTGATTGGCTACATAGCTATATGTGTTAAAAAGAAACTGAACAGGTGTACTTAATAAAGTGAGTCTACAAAAAAAATTATTTGAGCACCTGACAATGGTGTGTGAGGATACAACAAGGACTGATGGGACACAGTTGCAGCAGAAATCAGCAGGTTTATTGCACAGTAACGCTAGTTGAAGCTGGAGTGGCTGTTCTCCTAAAGTAAGACATATACCAGTGTGCTACTCACACGATCAAGATCCAAAATACAGAAGTGGAAGTGTGTCAGACTTGACTCAGCAGATATTGGTATAACTTGGTATTTCAGTGAAGTCTCAGACACTGAATCTATGTCATTATCTATGGATGGTGTGCAAGGTAAAACCCCTGCATGCTTTTTTCCCCCCACAGAGCTGTAAACTTTGATCAAGAAAAAAAGAGGGGAAGTCTGATAAACGTTGAGAGCACATTTTTTTTATGGAACTGAAATAAATTAGTTTGAGGATTATTGATTTACTGAACTAGTCTTAGTCAGGCTCAATGTGTCCCCTTCTTTCCCAAAGTGAAGCACAGAGGTGGAACCTGTTGAGAAGACATGATATTTACATTTTACTTTGGCTCTTTGGATATTTGTTGGATGTGGATGTCCAAACAGAGAGAAATGGCTGAGAAGACGAGTTTTGGTCTCCAAAAAACACACAACCAAAATCACACAAGTTTCTGTAGAAGGAAAAAGTCCCAAAATTGAAACCTGCAAAAATGGTTCACTTGTCTGGTGTGAAGAAGAATCCTTCCTGCAAAGAGCAGCTGGAAAATATCAGTCCTAATAATTTTCTTTCAATTATTTTATGACAGCATAAACCCTGCTGTACCCCTTTTGAAAGCTAATGCAGTTACCACAAGATGTTTTAAGTTAGCATCATCAGACATTCAAGTGAAATTGCACATGTGTGCACTCTTGCTTTGACTGACCAACATTGATTCTCTCTGCATTCAGGCCTTTAAGGAAGATGGCCGTAGGAATGATTTTTGCAGCTCTTGCCTTCGGAGCAGCCACGCTGGTGGAGGTCAATGTTGTGGTATGTTTGAGAACCAATCTTGAACCTTTTTTTTTTCTACAGAAAAACACTTCTATTGACCTCACTATTATCGTACTTGTATACATTTCCACATGCATGTCTAATACACACAACTCCAACAGTTTTCAGACCTAGATATTTGCATTTATGACCTGTTATGTTGTTAAGAAAACTGTTACAAACGCCCAAATGGGTTTTAAAGAATGACAGGATTTCTGGATGACCTTTGGGAAGTATTACAGAATCACCACTTTGGAGGATTTTTATGAAAAATGGAATAAACAAATTAGTGTCAAACAAAACTGAATATACATCCTCCAATACTGGTGATTCCGTATTTCTTACCGGGGGTTGTACCTGTGTGTGCCTTTGTATTAGTAAATGAATGTGTTTTATTTATTCTGCCATGAGAAATCTTATTTACGGTATTTATATTGTCAGAAAAACTTCTTGAAAAGGTTGTGTTCTCTGATATCGGTGCTGTATTTTCTCTCTCTGTCTGCTAGAAAACGGTGGTGAATCCTGCACCCGAAGAGATGTCTCTGCTGCAGGTTGTTAACCTGGCTGAAAGAAATGTCAGTGTGAAAGTCCGCGACAGTGACCTGTTTCCAGATCAGATCCCACACCTTCAGGTAACCAGAAAGGAGGAGGAAAACAACTTTTTATACTACTGTCTACTGTTATAGAATATCTGCTTACTCAATATCAGGTGGTTTTAATGTGTTTATATTCTTTCTCTCTTTCTCTGTTCTTTTTTTAAAATGTAAACCAGGTATCTCAGACTCTGGTCCTTGAGGGCCACGGTCCTGCAGGTTTTAGGTGCTTTCTTGCCCTAACAAGTCTGATTCAAATGAAATAGATTCAATCCTTTTTGTCAAGTTCTGCATAATGAGCCATTAATTTGGATCAGGTGTGTTGATGCAGGGACACATCTTATAACCTGCAGGACAGTGGTCCTGCAGGTTATGGAGAGGTCCCTGTCCTAAACACAAATTAGGATTATACACCATTCCTCAGAGGTTTGGGATGATTGTTTGGCAGAGTGCATCTCCATTGCCATTGGTTCACATTAACTTCACTTTACCAGGACATGTTTGTTGAGAAGTGTGCTCTGACCAGGACGGCAGCAGCTGAACACTAACCTTTATAAATCTGATGTAGTTATTATTTTCTTTTTATAGAAATTTCTAAAAAATCTGAAGAAAAATATGAATTGACACATTTGTGTCAAATCAGAAGAATAATGCTCAAATAAATATTCAATGTATTGTCATAGAATCTCTCCTGAGCTTCACGAATACTCTCAACCCAAAAAAATATTCTAAATATTATAAGAATCATATTCATATTTTTTTCCCTTGGCTTGTTTTGTCAGTGATGTTTTATTTGAGGATTGCATCACCTTCCTTGCGTCTTTGTTGCAGGACCCTCCTAAATATGAGACTCTTGCGCTCGGGGCTCCCAACAAGCAGCTGAATATTGATGTCGCCACAGGTGGAAACACTTATATGTGCACCGAGATGTTTAAAGAAGAAGCAGCCTACAGTCTTCTCGTATACAATGAAAACACTGGAATTAAGTGCAGTCTGGTGAGTGTCCCAGCAAATACATTGCACATAGTCAGTATTTTAGAGAGAGTGATATTGAAAGAAGATGCTTGAAAAGGAAATATGAAATACTTGCAACGTGGAAGTAATGCGAGGAGGATGATTCAAATGATTCAACACCTCTAGTTTGATCCAGAGGTTCACAACAGATGGCAGAAAGCTAACGCTGCTAATGTTAACTTTAATTTTGTACAGAATTTGATCATCTTACACTTTTAAAAAATCAATATCGGTGAATATCTGTTATCAGCCATTTAAAAAATATTAATATTTGATATCTGTCAAAATGTTCATATTGTTGCATCCCTACCTAAAACCAAACTGTCAGTAAACCGAGCTAGTTTACAGGGTTTTTTCCACAGGTATTTCATATCAACTGTTTTTTATGTTTACTGGATTTAATATGCAAGTGTAACAACAACCAAGCTGCACCATGTTGCAATATTTAAATTTAGCATAGAACTACTGTATAATTCTCCATGATCGTATTGAAAATTGACACAAAAAAAAGAGGGAACAAATATTGCCAGTGGAGGGTAAAATATTCAGAAACAAAAGAACCCTCACAAAAAAACAAACATACATTAATTTACATTGAATTACCTTTTTTTTTTCTCAAGAAGCTACACAATGCTTCACTTTGCAAGGTTGATCAGTGTTCTATCATCAATGCACCGCATGATGCTGCACATGTTGGGGAGGAGGTTACAGCTGCAGCACATCATGCAAATCATATCTGTTTTGAACAGATCAACTAACAGCTGTCTTCATAGCCTGTAGGCTTATGATGATGTTGTGTTCTTCGTTGTCTTTATAATCACATGTTAAATGCAGCTAGGTAAATACAGCCTTAATAAGTAAAGTGACATTTCTTAACCCGTACCGTACCGTACCGTCCTCTTCCGCTTATCCGGGGTTGGGTCGCGGGGGCAGCAGCTTGAGCAGGGCAGCCCAGACTTCCCTCTCATTTCTTAACCCAATTTTGTGATTTATTTTCCTGGTAAATTCACCACTTTTAACAAGGTCACCCATAAAGTTGGGATAATTTTCTTTTCAGAAACATTTCTTTTTAGTCATATTTCACCACTTAGACCAGGTTCAATATAAGAGGTAAAAAAGTTATTCCAACTTTATGGTGGGAATTCTGATTTTAAATATGTTTTGTCTATTATTATTATTATTATTATTATTATTATTATTATTATTATTATTATTATTATTATTATTATTATTATTTCCCTCTGGGATAAATAGTAATTTTCATTTCATTTCATATCATCGCTATTACACTTTATGATCCCCCTGGCCCAATAAGTCTTTTTTCTGTGTTACCTTAGGTTGCACTGATCACTTGTACTATTAGGACTCAGAAAAGAGAGTAAAGAGAGAACATTTAGCTTTTTTGTTGTCAGACATAAAACACCACTGAAATGTTTTACAGATCTGAGCAGAAATCCAATTAAACCAGTGTAAACAACAGAAACAGACCGGAAGTGAGCCATCTTCTCTATACTCACTAAGTTGAAGATTCAGGTGCAGAGACAGACATGACTTCCACAGTTTTGAATCATGTTTACAGGTTTTAATTGGATTTAAAACTTGAAAGGAAAACACTCATATTTTAAAATACTTAAATCGTAAAAATAATCTCATTCCAATTTAGACCTTGAAAATAAGACACAAATACAGAAGTGTTTGACTGTTAATGCCAAGTTAATGCAGATCCCCTCACTCACAACTGAAATAACAAAAACAAAAGATAACAAAAGATAATTTAAAAAAACAAGTTTTAATGTCAGAAACTGCTTGAAATTGTTCTTTTTTTCTTTTTAAATCATTCAGGTGGAGGACTACATTACAAAAAATGAAGATGGAAATCCTAATGTGCGGTAAAAATGCCTTCGATATTACAAATTAGAGTTTTTTTACAAGAAGAAACACCTTCAATATATTTATTCCTCTATGCCTTTTAAATGCTTGTTCATTGACTTGAATAATGAGTGGGGGTCGCTCATGAGTTCTCCCGGTTTAAATTCAACAGGTTCTTAAACACTCAGCCGGAAGCCATAACAGTAACGGTTAAAGACGTGGTTTTCCTGGTGCCCCCTGGTTACGGCATGTCTAATAACAAGAGTGTGGACTGGGGAGAGTGAGTACACCTGGGGACATCGGGGTTTGGACCAGAGCAAAAAATCTTGGAGCCACTGATATAGACACAAATGAAAATCACATGTTGGATAATATGGCTAAAAGTTTCATTCAGAAGGTTTTTTTTTGCTCCTTAAGGGCAAAAACTTATTTCAGGTTTAAATAAAAAGTTATGCTACTTTATGTTGAATTAGGATTCCTTCTCATTTAAATTAAATGTTTAATAAAATGATGTCTGTGTTTATGCTGAAGAATGCAAGAATACAAATATAAAGTGTGACTTATAACGTGAAACAAACTGAGAGTTTCCTTAAAAATAATTCTCTTTTTCTCTTTCCTAATAAACAGACTAAATGTTGGTGTGATGTAACTCAGTTTAATGTAGATTCATGCTTTGCTGATGAAATTGTGCTGCATTTTTTGTTCTCCCTGACACACCCCCATCCTTTTGTGTAGACACACAGCAGTCATCTGCAACGTACTATCAGACACATGCTCTGATGTCAACCTGGGCCTGCTGGACTTTGGAGCCTCCTACACCTTCGTTCTTATGGAGGTCAGGATGCTTCATGAGAATTTATGACTTAATTGAATCTTGACAGTGATGTCACTTGCAAAATCAGCTGTTTTAAATTCCTGTGTTTTATGTTTTTAATTCTTGTCTTTATCTTTGTCCAGCACTTTGATCAACTATGGTTGTTGTAAAGCGCTTCACATATAAATTTGATTTGAACCTGATCTTAGGACACAGACGGACCCATCTGTGTGTGCTTTTTTTTTTTTTAGGACTCTGGTAAATTTGTGGCTGAAAAGATGGAAGATGTAAAGGCCAACAACGTCCACATTGCCTGGCAGATCCCCCAGTACGCCCTCATAACTGTTGGAGAGGTCATGTTCTCCATCACGGGCCTGGAGTTCTCCTACTCACAGGTTTTACTTACATTTTTCTCTGCATCTGTATCGATGCTCCTCTGAGTCAAACACCACATGTAGGCATGACAATGTTTCCTTCTTTTAAGATGAATGAAGCTGCTTTCACCTGGGATTTCATTTGTATTACATTAATCCAGTCTAAAGGCGGGCCAAAAGGGAAAAAGATATTTGGCAAAAAGCTAAGCGCTTATCACAATTAAACCAAAAAAATAGAACAATAAATAATTCTTAAAGCAGCAAGACGGTCTCTCAGCATTATTGTTTAAAGAGATGGTTGTGTTAGCAAGAAGTTTCATTGTTACAAAACTGCTCTTTTTTTTTTTTAAAGACATGGATTTTGATACAGAAGTACCAAAAATCCCAGCTGACTCGCTCAGCATCAGAGCATCTTTTTTTCTTTAGAACATGGTTTGATGCTGAGAAACACTGGCTTTCGTAAGAGTCATCAATTAAAGATCCCCGTGGATATGATACTCCAGGTCTGAGCCTGTTGTTTTTTCCCTGATCTCCTTCCAACAAAAAGATAAATCCTTTAAACAAAGATGGATCATATTAAAGAAGCAGTGATCCCTTCACATAAAAACCCCCCAAATAACAGCATATGAGCAGGGCTGCTTTTTCTTTTTTATTTATATCACAAACGCTGATTTTTTTTTTTCCTGCTTTCAGGCTCCAAACAACATGAAGTCAGTCCTGCAGGCCGGCTGGCTGCTCACGGTCGCATTTGGAAACGTGATAGTGCTGATTGTGGCCGAGGGGGCAGGACTGGAACAGGTACGGCTTTTATGGAGCATTATGGGTGTGTGTGTGTGTGTGTGTGTGTGTGGGGGGGGGGGGTCAACAAATTCTTCTTCTACTAAAATCTTCCACTATGTTCTCAGTGGAAAGAGTTCCTGCTGTTTGCCGGTCTGCTGCTGGGCGTCTGCATCATCTTCTCCATCATGGCGTGCTTCTACACCTACGTCGACCCTGAGCAGCTGTACAAGAAGTACCCGGAGGACTCTGGGAAACAGGAAGACGACAGCGACAACATCAAAAGTAAAGGCAAAGACATACAACTGAACAAAGCGGGGAGGAGTACCAAACTGTAATCTCACCACAACGCCTGCTTCATGTTTGTGTTTTAAAGGTGTTTTTGTGTAAAATGAAACATATAGCGGTTTTCAAAGTCCAGTATTTGTGACATCTTAATGTGTTTTTGTGAACTTGTAACACTTAAATCGCATCAGAGTTAAACTGTACAGGAAGCACAGGAATTTATTTTTGTGGATGACACTGAAAACATGAAATATTTGAGTGATTTCCATCTGGATGATCAATAGTATTATTATAGATGTTAACATTTATAATCTGTACATATTTGTTCCTTATTAACTCCATGTCAACATCCTGTTTTCTGTGTTGTCACAAATGAATCATGAACCTGCCTTTGACAGTCTGTAACTACAACATCCAAGGCCATGCTTTGATGTTATTTTCAGAAAAAAAAATCCTCTGATCCTACATTGCCTTGAGCACTCCACCAGCTGTCCTACCAAACATCACATACGACCAGAAGAAATTCACTGTGAGCACAAAATAAGCTGAGCTGAAATCACTTCTCCCATCATGTCTGGGTGGATATGAGTCTGACGATATAACTTGAAGAAAAACATCTATTAGTTTCGCCATATTGCAGTATTGAAACAAAAGGTGTAAAATGTCTCCATGTAATATAATTTATTTTTGAACATTTGGAATACTTAGAACCTAAAGTAATATTATATTCCAAATACCTTGATTTAAGCTAAAGTACAAATACTAAGACTAATAATAAAATACTGTTATTTCAGTGTTGATGCACACATACAATGAAAGGAATGTGTCAACTTGTGATAAACACACGTTTTACTCACGCTGTGTTGCACAGAGACAAAGTTAAACAGAGCTGGCCGGCCATTAAAAAAATGTGATTTTCATAGATCCCACAATAAAGGAAACATTAAAACAAATACAGAAGTGATAATACCTAAATCTTTTATTCTCTTTCTTAAACCAACTTTATTTTGTTCCAACTGGGAAAAAAGTAAAAGAGAGCTCCTCTTCCTTCAATCATCACAGAACAGGGGCTCATCAACTCCTGGAAGTTTCAGACTCTTCCCAACACACCCGAGTCTAATGAAATGGCTCCTACAGCTTGTTAAGTTCTGGACAATGTCCCATTAATTTGAGTCAGGTGTGTTTTAAAGCAGGGAAACCACTACAACAAGGATAAGAGTTGAAGAGCCCTGATCACAGAAGGAAGAGGGTGTTAATCTACACGGCATACAACCTAGGATCCCTATGCCTTGTGTCTTTATGTCCGAGCACTCACAACGGGGCCGTATGTCAGAATTTTTCAGTTTTAAAACCGTGGTTCATGTTCATCCTGGTTTACTGCATCAGAATTTATACATTATCAATAACATGCTTTTTACTATAGCAACTAATTTGTGTGCTGTGAGAAGGGCCTACTGAGAAGTAATAATTACGCTTTTTGTTTTTTATGTGCTCAAACAGGCTAAACTATAGAGCAGGTTTATGGTGTATTGTAAACAAATTTTGTGATTTCTATTCAGGGAAAGGTGTAAATCATGCTGCTCCCCATAAAATCCTGTAAATAAACTGTGACTGTGACGCTTTCACTCGTCTTGTTTAGTTGCTAAATATAGTGAAGATTAAAGTGTGCGTCCTCACGTTTTCCCCCCCCCCATCCATCAGAAAAATGATGAAAGCCGTACAATAACATTTAAGAAAGATTACAGATGACTTTTTATACCCTGCATGTAGACGCACATCCTCTTCCTCCTTTCAAAACGTGTGACCAGTGGCAGCAGAATAGTCAAACAGACCAATTTCACTTATTCTCACTAATCCAATATTCATTCATCCCAAATCCATTATGATCTGCCTTCTGTAGATGTTCAGTGACAATACTCGTAACTAAATGACAGGGAAACATTACACAGAAAACAAATGTATCCATTTCTGGAATATTACCTTGAATTATTCTGTTTATTAGCATACTAACTTGATTGGGGTGGTCATTGTTCCTACTCTGGAAAGCACCAAACAGGATTAGCATGTGGAGGACAAAAAAATAAGGAAACGTCAAAACCACTTGATGGTGCCTTTAATCACAGTTTTCTCTCATCTGTGGTTCCATGTTGAGAGCACCTTGCAGATTCTGCAGCTACAAAACCTTGTTTTAGGTCTTTTCTATTTGTTTGGCAGGTGAATATTAAAGCCGACCTCCTTGGTGCCTTTCCAAGAGAAGCTCTGTAACCCGACTAATGATATCAGGATGCACCAGACAGTTTAACAGGTCATTAGTTGTTATGGTTGTGTGTCTTGATTCCTCACTATCCCCTAAGGAGGATGGTCCATCTGCACGGTCACATGTTCTGCACCGAGTTAAACTGGCTCCACATGCGTGTTTTCCCTTATGCAGTCTGGTAGCAGCAGCTCCCTGTGAGCTAACGCTGCAGTCCTCTTGAGATGTGGCAGCACAGCTCCCGGAAGAGTGGATCTCTACATCCTTCGAGGTCATCCTCAATTCTGTTTGTGGAGAACTCACTGGGATGAGATGCGGTCCAAACGGAACAACAAAGGGCTCAGAATTCCTGCCGTTGTCTCTGTTGGTCCTTATTTGTCCGCTTGAGTCCCGCTTGACCGGATGAGCGTCTCCTGATTCCTGCGTAAGCTTGCTGTGGCAGAGGCTTTGATTTTTTTGAGCACATGCCGTCACGGCCAGGTTCAGATACTGAATGTTTTCATCATGGGATGCATTTTCTTCCTGGGAAAAAAAGAAAAAAGAAGTTAAACATTCAAAACTTTTAAGATCACAAAAAAGGAGGCACATTTCATCCGCCGATAACTTTGATTGAGCATTTTAAAAAGAAGACTGTAATCTTTGTTTCTTGTATGCCTTAATAAGTCTGAGAAATACAATAAACACAAACACACACAATTTGACTCCAACTTAAACCAGTTGAAAGAAATAGGCAAATTGATTCTTCAAGTTCCCCAAAGGGAATCAATAACACATCGACCATGTCAGATTTGGATTGTATCGCCAAACAAAACATAACGAATGATGCACAAAGTAATTGATATAAAGTATTACCTAGCTTGCAGTAGCAACTGGTTGTCAGCAAGTGGCCCCTTAAGAGCCATCATTACAACTCAAAACAGAGGTTTGAAAAGAACCATTGTGAACTTAAAGATTCCAACTTCTTAAACTTTGGTACAGCATGATATAAGACTTCTTTTATCCTCTAAGGTAATACTGTAAGAGGGTTTAAAGTCTCAGTGTACTTTCAGGGAGAACTTTATTCTCTCCCCATTGTCTGTGTTTCAACACTCCACAACTCGCACTGTGACCACAAAGTAAGTAACCTCCTGTTGGTGGAATAGATCGATTTTGATGGGAGAAGCTTCCTGGATGTAGAAACGGCTGCACAGAGCAGGAACAAAGGTGTGACGGGGACCTTTGATGGGAATATATAAAAGCAATGCCAGAATGCAATAAAGCTCCCGGAGGTCTGTGTAAGATGAAATTTACTACAAAGTATGTTATGTGCCGCTTTATGCTGACTGATATGGAGTCTTTTGTTGAGAAGAACATTGTAAATGATGTCCTTATCACACTCAGTTTCATTGTAACTGAAAAAGCAGTTATTGTTAAGGTCCTGATATGTTGTTCTTATTCGATGGCTATTTAACTACAAGCGTGGGCGATGCCATGTCGTTGGATTCCTGAGTTTATTGTGACAGTGCCCTCTCCTGCAAGACTAAAAAAACACAATGGCAACTGTTGACTGGCCTGGGAATCTGTATTTTGGCCATCCTGGTTGTGTCGAGCCTTCTAGCACATCTGGATGAATTGAATGAAATCCTAAAAGCCAGTTAAGCTCAATAACAGCGTTGTACAACAACGATCGATCGATCAAGTAAAATTTGCCTAAAACTAATGTTTGCAACCCACAAGTTGAAGACCATAACTCAGAGAAGACCTGAA
>JBBBVU010000013.1:7320036-7360878 GCA_037177055.1 Atherinosoma microstoma
TGTCAGCAATGGGCTCTGGGATAATATGCCTAACTTGCTTAACGAGGCAGACACAACAACTTATTAGCTTTCTTTTCCCCGAGTAACCAAAAAACAAATCGCATCAGGTCCAAAATGAATTCTTTCAAACTCAAAGACTACCAGCACTCTAGATTTGTTTGACAAATTACAAATAGTGCTATTAGTTAGCTTCTGTTTATGGGCAAAGTCTTTACTTCCATTCTACGGTCAAACAATTTTCCAGGAAAGCTGACCCTGAGCTAAGCCTAGCTTTGTGGAAATAGAGGGGTCTCTATGAAAAACAGAACTCACCTCTCACTACACGTGTAGATAAGGTTCTGGCGGATGTAAACAAAACTCACATGACTCTGTACGTTTCAGTTTACATTTGTTACACCCCTCTGTGAATCTGCTCCATTTTGGCTCCACTGTCGCGGCAACAACTTCACTCAACTCAATGCACTAAAGGATCCAAAATGGCAGCTCGAGCGCAAACAGTTTCAAAATCTTGACCCACTTCCGTGTGGACATGCGCAGTGAAATATTTTAACAGAAAAGGCTGTCGGCTGTTTTTGTTTGTGTGGTCGACAAAAAGCCGTGGCTTCACGGCAATTTACTGTTGCAGTACAGTCGTTAAACCCGGGATTTGGCCTGAACTAACAAAACGGACAGTTGTTATGGGTGCTGGTTCGAGCACCGAGGCCGAAAGGGAGCCACTTCTCGTGCCTTCCTACGCGGGGACGAATAGCCAGCCAGTAAACAGTCGAGTGTACGGGAGAAGATGGCTGGTTCTGACCCTGTTTTCTCTGCTGGCATTGATGCAGGGGATGGTATGGAACTTCTGGGGTCCCATTCAGAACTCGGCCGCCCATGCTTACGGATTCACCAAGTCTGATATCGCAGTGTTAGTGCTGTGGGGCCCGGTGGGATTCATCCCCTGGTTGCTGTTCATGTGGTTAATGGACAAAAAAGGTGAGCTGTTATAATCTGGTACATTGTGTCCTGACTCCACATGTGGTTTTTGACCTTTAGTTTTTGACCCTCGCCCCTTTTTACAGCGATGTAACGCATTGATTTATTGATTGTTAGAATACTGAAAAGTTGATGTATTTCATGGGAATCATACACGTTATGGCCTCATGCAGACGATAAGATAAGCTGATGATGTTTTCTGAAGTTCTTTTATATTTTTTGTTTTCCAGATTAAGAGTTTAAGTTATTTTACCATTGAAGATTATAATTAAATGCTGTTTTGAGGCCATTGCTAACTGGCTGCCAAAAGTTGGTTTGAAATATGTAGGAATGCAGTATTGACAAAAAGCCAATCAGAATTCCCCTGAAAACCCCACAGATGCTCATTTATAAAAGTATGAAATATAAAATACTCCAAAACTTTGAACAGCATGTACCGGGTATTTCTGCTTACTAATTTATTTAAATGATAATGTGATTATCCTGTTTTTAGTCTGCAAATCAATACCAATTTACCAGAAATAGGTTTATCTGTGTCCTGCATTGCTGCTGGTGAGTTGGAGGCATGTGAGGGCTGAACAGTATTGATGTGGGATAAACAAGTTTTGTATGACTTTTGAAGCAGAAATAACAAAAAATTATTTTGACTAATAAGAAGTCTGAGGAAAACCTCTTAATTTGAGCTACTGAGTCAGAGTGCATATTGCCTAACTAGTTCTTCTGCATCACCTGACAGACACTAGGTAGGCACTAATACCAGGCCGCACTGGGTTGTCAGATGACAAAAACAGTAACAACACAGCAACGTCAGATCAAACAGGATCGTAACCAGGAAAAACTTGCCATGGAATGATGCGATCATCTTGTGATCCTGATTCATCAGCAATTAGGGACCTCTGAGTGTTTCTGTTTGCGTAATTTAATCAAAGTTGCCAAAGTGTATCTGCTTCTCAAAGTAACCTGTTAAAAGTTATTACCAGTAAAACTATATGAGAGACTAAATCAAACAACTGGAGAGTCCCCCTCTGACCTTTTAAAATGAATGCTGAAGTTTATTCCTGTAAATCTATATCTGAGTCATCCATAAAATTAGGGCAGCCTACGTAAAATGCATTAAACCAGGGTGTGACTTTGTTTAAAAAAAAAAACCTGACTTAGAGAGGCTGAGACAGGCTTAAACTACATCTGTGTTCCTGCATATTGGCATGTAGTATTATACTTGCTGACATATATAAGCAGTGGCTCTGTTCCAACTCATCACTATGGAAAATGCTTTGTGCTCTGGTGAGAGGTCCCCATTCCCCAAAGGTAGAAACTGTTGACAGTCAACAATACAATGACTGCCATCCAGAAATTGGGTCTTAAAACCATGCCATATGTGACGCTATCAAGAGGTAGTAATCTTACATAATGTACCTTGTGAATTACATACATAAACTGCATATGCTGGTGGTGCAGAATGTAACAGAGAGCTGATTCATCCGTTTAACTGTAAGGTTATAAAGCTTGCAAGACCTGCTTGCTGCAGTTAGCCTCTAGTGTTTCTCTATGATATAGGTTACCAATCTAATGTGTCACTTATGGCACTTAATAATTATTGTTGCCTACAGCCTTAGGTAGTTTTTCCTTGAACAAGACATATTTTATATAGTTTTGTAATCTGGCTGCTTTATTGTGGCACTTAAGTTTTTGTTTTTCTTTACATTAGTAATAAGAAAAAACCCCATAACAGTGAAATGCTGAAAACGGGTAACAACAAAAGACTTGAATCTGTGAAATTTTGGGGAAAACTCAACTAAATTGTCTTCTTTCTGGTTAATTGACTCATCATTTTAGGTATAATCAGGTATGCAGAGCAACATACTTTTTCCTTTCACATAAGAGGAACAGTTTTGATGTTTTATTAATCTAAAATGCACCTAAACACTGCTGAAAGAAGGAAGGTGGGAGCATTTACCTTTCCTTGTATACCCACTGATGTGGAATCAATAGGAATGTGTGAGGTTTTTCTTGATGCCTTTAGGTCTATGGTGCTTCTCACATTTTTTTTAAAGAGAAAATTTCAAAGCCTTTAGAAATACTTTCATTCCAATTATAGCTACATTTAATTATATGGTAATTTATACATTCAGTTGCAGATATATTTATTTATGATGATGTACATTTTGTTTGGACCATTAACCCATTTCTTACAGCAGTTGCTAAACCAATTATCCCTATATTGTCCTTGATAGTGTGATTAAAAAAGGCAGCAGTAATGGCATGATGTCAAATTGAATTGAACATAGTTCCCAAATTAGTAATGGATGACATATTATTTCATGATTAAGTAAAGTACAGTTGAGGGGTCTTCAAAGAAAGATTACAACCACAGAGCATTTCAGTGATAAGCGCTTGTCAGTATCTGTGATATGTGTCAGGACTTGATGCAGCACAACACAGCGACAAATAGAAAACTTTAAATTGTGCAGAATACATCACAAAATGTGTTACTTTCCTCACCAGGGGCTGCTTTAAATATATTTTCAACTCTTTTTAACTTGTGTTAATATATTAGTCTGCTTCCAGCAAAAATAATTAAATGTTGTTAATTTTAGCTTAAAAAATGATAACGTGTGTGGAAAGAGAGGAACTGAGATATGAAGAGGTAATTTCCTTAAATAGATTTCATGTGACCGAGAGTGAGGATAGAATATCAGATTTATAGAAAAGTCTGCTGGGTTTTAACTATTGTTTGTCACACAGGAAATATTAAACAAGGAACTTTCAGAAATATTCGACGAGGAAGGATTTCTGTGGTCTGTTTGCATCAATAGTTTTACAGGCCACATACTTACAGCAAACATTTTATCATTGCAGTATAGGAAAACTAATGCAGTCCAGTACAACAGATTTTCCATAAATGCTATATTTTTGGGGATTTTGTTGAAGCTGTTTATGCAACTGAATGGTAATTTATGTATTTCGTCCGCTCCTTTGAATCAGGATAGACAAAAAAAGCTTAACTATCTCTGTATAAATCCAGGCAAGTTTATTTTATTTTATATAGAACGTTTCATTTACAAGACGAGGTTCTTTACGTAAAACATTAAAAGCATTACAGTAGGGTACAGAAGAAGAATTAAAAAGTACAGTTAAAAATACATAAAAAAAAAAAATTAGACAGACAGAAAAAACAGAAATGAAATAATTTAGATAAACTGCAAGAAATTTAAGTAACAGTGTGAGGAATTGATGCAAGTAATAAAAGGCAGCAGCAAATCGAAAATGAGTTTGTTCCACATGTGAGAAGCATAAAAACAAAACGCTGCCTTTTTGTGTTTAGTTATGAAAAGTATTGAAAGTATCATCTAAGTGTTGTAGGGCATTGATATGAATTCTGCTTTTCTTTTCTTTTTTTAAATCGTTTTTAATACAGATTAATTTGGAATAAAACATTTTGATCAGAAGCTGATTGTAAATACAGGATGGTTGCCTTAACCATGTTCACTTACTATCATTTTTGATTAGTCACCTATTATTTTTGCTTTCTCCATGATTGATCTTCTGTCTTCCAGGTTTACGGGCATCCCTCCTCCTCTCTGCTTTCTTCATGCTGCTTGGAGCGACCTTACGAAGCATCCCACTGCCGGACCAGAATCTCAGAAAATGGTAAGAATATTGTAAACACGATCTGTTTACTATAATCACAGAGAGTTCTGGGGTCAGATATGATGATGAAGTTTGGAAGGATTTGAAAAGGAGGCAGAGAGTGATTCATGAGCTGCAGTGCAGTCAGAAGTCATCCATATTTGCCACAATTAGATTTATTAGGCAAACTTTTTTTTATACTTCCTGCCTCAGCAAATTTTAAGACCGGCCATGTGAATCCGTTTATTGATAAACAGAGCTACTTGCTATAGTTAGGACCAACCTCGTATGAAGAGTTTACCATGAGTGAATTATAGTCAGCATAGTTAGTTCATTTATTAACTTATTTGATGATTTTTTTTAGCTTTTGGGAGGAATATGCACCATATATGATGTAATCAGTTCCTCTATGCTCAATCAGATTAACCTGTCTTTACTCACTGGCTATGTTCCAGGAACTTTTAAATTAGCTGTCATCAAACCATTGCTTAGAAAGCCTACACTTGAGCCTGATGTTTTAGCTAACTACAGACCCATATCTAATCTAAACTGCCTTTATCTAAAAAAATTTAACTGTTCATTCACTGTTTGAAGAATTCCAATATGGATTTAGGGCACATCACAGTACTGAAACTGCACTGATAAAATTTACCAGTGATCTTTTAATTGTTTCTGATACTGGTCTTGCATCGTACTGGTCCTTCTGGATCTTAGCAGAGCTTTTGACATGATTGACCATAAGACGTTGTTGCAAAAACTTGAACATACCATTGGGATCAAGGGTTCTGCTTTGGTTTAAATCATATTTATCCGACAGACTGCAGTTTACTTTGTACATGTCATAGTGGTGCAATGGATCACTAAACTCACGGTTCGGATCGGACCACAGTTTTTGAGTCACGGATCGATTTTCGGATCAGCAAAAAAAGGACAAAATAAATTTAGTTCATATTTTTCCCTATTAAAAAATTAAACTTCAAACTAATTCCATTCAATTATATAAAAACAAAAATAAGGTGCAATATATGGCATGAAATACAGTAATGTATTTAACCTTGGTATTCCCCAAAGTTCTGGTCTTGGCCCAATCCTTTTTTTCATTATACATGCTACATTTACTTATCACTGAAACCCAATAAAACAAATGTTTTACTTAGACTTCAGACCTGTATTGCAGATATCAAGACCTGGATGTGCCAGAACTTTCTTTTGTTAAATTCAACAAAAACTGAAGTCATCAGTTTTGGTCCCAAACATGTTAAAGAATCTCTGTGTACACTGTACGCATACTTTTGTTGGACAACATCACATTGGCTTTAAGCACTACTGTGAGTAACCTTGGGGTTATAATTGACCAAGATCTATCCTTTCTTCCCCATTGTAGGCAGGTATCCAAAACAGCTTTATTTCATCTAAGGAATATAGCTAAGATCAGGGAAATGTTGTCCCAATGTGATGCAGGAACATTCGTATACACTTTTATCTCTTCAAGGCTTTATTACTGTAATGCCATTTTAGCAGGCGATCCAAATATTTCTTTTAATATACTACAGTTAATCCAGAACTCTGCAGCCAAGAGTCCTGACTAGTACCTCCACATTTGATCATATGTCTCCAGTATTACCCTCTCTTCACAGGCTCCCCTTTTAAATGTTCATTATAAAATTCTTTTCATCACTTACAAAGCCCTTCACAGTTCAGCCCTGTCCTACATAAAAAACCTCATTGCCCCCTATGAACCACAACAATGTCTCCGTTCCCAGAATGCTGGTTTCATTGTGGTTCCTAGGATTTCAAAGACCAGAATGGGAGGCAGAGCCTTTAGTTTTCAGGCCCGTCTTTTGTGGAACCAGCTGCCAGTTTGTGTGCAGGACGGACATAAAACACACCTATTGAGAGAGCTTTCCTCTTATCCATCTCTTTTGGCCTTTTTGATATTTTCTGATCTTATATTTCCTTGCTTTCATCATTATCTATTTTACTATCCATTATTATTGTAATGTGGTGTTATTCTTGTCATCTCTCAAATCTTGTTTTTATTGTTTTATTGAGCTAATGTTTTCACTAGTTTTATTTTATTGTTGCGTTATTATATTGCTTGTATTTTGTAAAGCACTCTGGCTTGATTTTACGTGCTTGATAAAGTGCTATATAAATGTAGTCGATTTGAGTTAAACATTTTTGGGTTATGGCACAGTTAAAACTTGATAAAATAGAATATTAAGCTTTGGAAAATTAAGTTTGTTTATAGACACATTCATTTATGAAACCTCTGTAAATGTTGAAATTAATGGCTACACATCCAGAATGATATGTTGTTTCCAAGCTTGTATCAAGAACTATTTGTTTACCATGCTCAGCATATAATTACTGTCTCAACAGACACTGGTTTGTTCAAAGCATATGATGGTGACCAAAGCCCTGTTTCTACCTTCTGTTGGGGCCCCAATCTTACCAGTCTGACCCAGAAGGGTGGAGCTTAACATGCTACAGTCTGTTGATTGGTCGAAAGAGTCATCGCTTCCTGTGACTCGGTTCTAAGAACAAAGTGTCAACAGCTCTGTGTATAAATATACTGTGGATTTTTTGTTTAAAGCCACATATACCAAAAAAGAACAAAAACTGCTGAATGTTCACCATTCTCCTCTGGTTCTGTGTCACGTTCTTCTTTGTTATAATTCAAGGAAGGTGTTGTGCCGCTATGACATCACGCTATTATGTAGCTGACACATCTATCGCTCCCTGGCCTACCAGATAAGGGGATGGCTGGAACACAGATCAGGGTTTACCGAATCAAACTGCACCAGACATTAACAAAACATCCTTTAAAAAAAAAAAAAGAAGCCTTCTCTGAATGCAGGTCAAGTTGAGAACTATCAACAATTTTTGGCTACATACTTATATGTAGCCAAATATAACACGCATATCTATTTTTGCGCAAAGGCCAATTTTCAAACAGATCTCGAGCAAACCTACTTGATTCAAATTGGTCTGGCTTTAAGAGTGACAGTGGTCCCTAAGCACAGTTACAGTTGGTTCTAAACCTCTCTGAGGGTTTTGACATTTTAGATAATTCCTTCCCGCTATATGTGCTTTCTGAAATGGGGATCACGGGGATGCACACTCTTGGTTTGAATCATACATCAATGGGTATTCTTTCAAAATGTCATAGCAATGTTCATACCTCATTGCTTCTCCACTGGGGTTGTCATGGCTCCATATTGGGAAGCTATCTTTTTGCAATGTACATAATCTCCTTGAGCACTGTTCTTCACGTGCATGACTACTTGTAACACTGCTATGCACATGATACACAACAATACCCATCATTCCTATCAGATGACCCCCATGATATCAGGGCAAATCTCAGCTTGTCTGTTTGACAAGTCCACATGAATAAAAGAATTCAACTCTTGGTTCAGCCCATGGTTACAGATGGTCCAGAACGCATGGTGTGTCAGGCATTGTCAGCCAAAAACTGACATGACACTGCATTACTCATTGAGTTTGACTGACTACCTATGGCTGCCTGAATAAAATTTGAGTCACTAATGCTTACCTAAAGAGTGGCCATGTGAGATCTGCACCTAAACCTTGTTATAAAGGCTTATGTTCCCTCTCATCCTCCACATTTCTCTCAGCAATGCTGTCTGATACTCCCATTTCTAAGTACAAGACAGTCTTAGTCCAGTCCCCTTTCATGGGTCTGCAATGGTGAAATAAATCAAATGCTATTAGAACTTTGGCATCTTTCCCTACCTTAAAGTCTCTTCAGAAAACACCTCCTCTCCAATCACCTCCAACAGCCTAACATGCGTAATGTACATTTACACTTCTGCACTTTGCACAACTGTATCTGCTCCCCTTGTACTAGACTTAAATTGATTTAGACGAGGATTTCTTACTGCACTAAGGCCTGTATGTTGTGTCTCACTTAAAAAAAAAAAGTGTCTGCTGAGAGACTAAATGTAATGGAGTTTTGTACTGCATAGTTATTCAGTTATTCTGATTCTAGCCAGTCCTGATTCTTTTTCTTCATTGTAGAGAAACGGCTGCTTAGAGGGACAATACAAATGAATTTAGCTGCCATAGAAGTCCATTCTGAAAGACAGCTCAGTGTTGTGAGATTTCTTTACAACTTTTGAGTCCTTACTTTCAGTTCCCATCCTTTTCAGACGGAACATTAACAAGGAACCACTGGAAAACATTTAGGAAGAAACCTTTCATTTCATTTTCAGTTTGACTAATGGTCCCATCCTTTTTAGAGAGTGCAAGAGCTCAGAAAAGGTCATTTCAATTATCATGTGCCTTTTATAAAAATGCAATTCTACTGAATAGGTAATCTGTTCAATGATTCCTATTGAGCTCCACAATGAAGCAGTTTATTATAAAATATCAGTTCATGGAGGAAATTGTATTTCCATGGAACGAGTTGCATATCTCTTTTTGGAGTTGAGCTTTTTTCAAACAATTTTGGCTTCCTTGGAGCAGATAAATCAATTTAGGACCTCAGTCTCTTTTTACTGTCTGATGGGGCCGCAATAAGAAAGCTATTAGTTGAGTGAATAGTTTATTCGCCAAATGTAAGTTGAACGAAAAGCTTCTCTTAATGAATATTAAGAAGAAGTGATACATTCAGAATTCCCCTTATGAAAGTTACCTTGAATTTGTAGTGTACAGAGAGGCATCAAACCTGGATTTGTTGTCTCTCAAGTGCTTTGGGGTTGCCACATCCCTTGTAAGTCCACTTACACAAGCTCATGCTAACTTGTGTGTAAATGTTCAGACTTATCAAGAAATCAACAATCTTTTATTGTCATTATGACTAGCACAATTAAATTTTGTTGTCTTAAAACACACAACAGTGTCTTAGTGCCTTCTCAGGTATGGACTGAGAAGCCTCCTCAGTCCATACCTGAACTGTTATTATCACATCTTGCTGATCTTGTATAGATTCTTGTGTTATGTAGGATCTTAGTATGGCCCTGATATATTTTCAGTGGCATTTTCCTTTAAATTAGGCCACAAAGGGATGACAGCATGTTTCAAATCAATTATCATAAAGAATATTGAAGCAAAGGGGCTTCTTATCAGGTATATCTGTGAAAAACAAGAATTTTGTTGCAGCTTTGTTGTAGCTTTGATCGAGCTCTGATGTTGAAGCTGTGAAAAAAGTATTTAATCTTCAGTCCTGTATTTTACTGGATGTGACCTGCATGTTAAACCGTGCACAGATTTCACAAGCCTTTATTTGGTATTCTAGAGATTATAAATTGCTTTGATTTCTATCAGTTAATCAAAACCAAAATCTTCTCAAAAGATGGTCGATTTGAGTTATCTAAATTAAAATCTACAATGTTTATTTCATAACTTCTAACTTTCCTTTTTTTTTTTTACCTAGATCATCAAGCCTTTCATTTTCAGTGTAGATTTTAAGTTATAAATGCTATGATGAATTAACAAACCTCCAACAATGTCGTTTTAACTCAAGCTGGGACTCACACTGATGCGTAAAGGTTTTGCTCATTTTCTGTACATAATTGATGCAAATGCAACTTACTAAAGATTCTTTAAGCTCACGGAAACCACTGGAAAAAAACAACAAAAAAATGCTTTCTGGCATTCACGTGGATGTCACTTTGAAGCTTGCCACAAACTTGCACACTTTTGCAGACTACTCTCCCCACACGGCAACAGCAACCAACAACACATATAGTCAACAGCTTTGACTATAAAGAGGAATTACAATCGAAACAGGAGGTTAGCAAAATAAACCTCTTCCTTTTTCGTAATGCTCAAAGTAGGATTGTCAGCTGTTTTTTTTTTTTTTCAAAGTCTCACCTCACCTAAATCCAACCCTACAACAGCATCCATCAATTCTCAACGTCAGATGAGCTCAAGCTAAAAAGCGGAAAACTTGGAGCTGCCTGCTGTTTCTCTTTGCAGTTACCCTAAGCAGCCATGACCTTCAGCTCTTTAGATTCACTGTTCAAAGGGGAAAACAAGAAAGCATGGTGAAAGCAAAGATGACATTAATCACACCGCAAATGTCAGGGTGACACAATTCACTTTAATTTGAATACCAAATGTAATAGGTCACAGCTCTTTAAGCCATGTTTTAATGGATGACATACTAGATTATTAGGAAAAAGGATGAGTATTATACAGTTCCACTAACCACCAGCAGATGGCACTCTTTGCTTTGGAGTTGTGAAGATATGGTAACAGATTGTGAGAGCTTTGTTTAGTTATGCCGTAGACTGTGCTGCCTCTTATGAATTCCTTTTTTTTGTTTGTTTTAATGACCTGAATTGATTTAGATGACCTGGAACAAAAGAAAGGTAAATATAAAAACAGTCTAGCTGGTTCCAAATGATAGATGTGTGGAGATCAAGGGAATTACACACAGAGTCCAACGGCACTGGAAGTTTCCTGGTGCTGTGATCAGCAGACATGTGGCGTCAGTTATCCAGGTTTAAAAACAGTGACATATCCTCAAAAACCCCCCGCAGACCTGTTTGTTCCACACACCTTTTCATGTTAAAAAGGCAATTACTTCTTTCCATGACAGCCACTTGAGGAAGCAAACTGCCTCTTTGTTTTGAGTTTCTAAGATCTTTCTTTTTTTGGGGGGGGGGAATCAAAGGGAACTGTGGACGTGTGAGCACAGACCAGTGAAACTTCCTCTCTTCTGTATTTAGAAGCTTTAAAAGAGCTTTGAAAAGGAAGTGAGTTGAATGTGTTTTGTAAAGTTCAAGCAAAGGAACATTGGTTTCATCGCTGACTGCTGATTCGACCTTGCTGTGATTTGTTCTTCTCTTGAATCAGTGAGGCCAGCTTTTTTTTTTTTTTTTCCTTCTTGTGTCAGTTCGTCTGATGTATTGACTCGCAGAACAGCTGTTTGATTAGTAACGCCACTGTGGATCCTGTGACGATTGCTGTGTTACCATTTCCCGACTAGATTCGGCGTGGGCATTTTTTATGATGGCAGAACTGAATCTGTAAGCCCTGGCAGACCAGAAGCAGTCAGATGAATTTGCCACAGTCCTGGCCTCCATTTCTCATCCTCAATCAGATTCGGCCTGACAAGTTTCATCAAAAGTAACTTGTTAAAAAAAAACCCAGCTCTGCTCCATCCCTTTCCCTCTCCAGCCACAGTGCAGCTCCCTCGTGTGACCTCTCATCCTTGTGTTTGTGACCATCCATCTGCATCACCCGTCACATTAAAGACAGGCTTGTTTGGTCTCATTTTTTTTCTGTGATCTAATCGACAGTAAAGGAGACTACTGACCAACTTTAGAAACCAAAGTTTCAAAAACCGTCAATCGTTGAAGTTGTCCTCTTGTTCAAATAGTTAGATATATTCATTCATATTCATTCATTTTAGCTTAGAATATCAGACTAATGTGAGTAATAATGGATGATTTCTGGGGTCAATACAGTGTTTGACGCATGTCGGCGCTCGGAGGGGGCTGCCCTCTTCAGAAACCAGACATTGTAACTTTGCAGGAGTGGATCCGTCGCTCATGGGATCATGTGACCTGCAGCGCTTTGCTCTACAGCTATAAAACCTTGTGGGCTGTACTTCATGCTACTTTTTCCTTGGAAGTTGGTCAAATCTGAACAAAGTAAGAAGGTGAACATGGTGTCTGAGGAGAACAGAAAGAGAAAGACAGTGTCGCGTGGCCTGCGGGAAGTTACAGGTTTAGCCCTGTAATGGCCAAAAGTTACACAGTATCCCTTTAATGTTGCAATTTTTCACAAAGTAATTGTTAGTGCTACTGTAGTGGAACTGTGCTATAGATGAATAAATGTGTAACTCTTTAAAAAAACCAAAAAGAAAGCAATACTTAAGGTTTTAGTAGTTTTTTTTTTTAGTATCTCTCTTAATTTGATCAATAGTGTCAATAAAAACTGGATCTTAAAAAATGAGTGGATATACAGGTAGATTGGCCTGGTATTTTTCTAAGGCATTAATAAAGATTTATAAGATTCAAAACATGACTGGTATTGGGCTTGTTTGTGTGGTTTTTTTTTTATGCATGGATTCACACACACTGTGTGGAGACTTGAATCAAAGACTTTCTGCTGCAGGTTAACAGAATCCAGTGTGTATCAACAACTTCATTAGCAGTATGGATCAAAAATTGCATATTTGAAATCAAATGGAAAAGGAATGCTCCAACACTGAAAGATCTCTGGGAACATCTTTTGATTATTTGAACAAAAAAAAAAACAATAAAGGAGCTAATATTGTTCTCGTTTACAATTATTCATTCATTTTCCGTAAAGCTTAGTCCGATTCAGGGTCACGGGGGGCTGGATCCTATCCAAGCAATTAGCGGGCTACACCCTGAACGGGTTGCCAGCACAGGGCCAACACAGAGAGACAAACAACCATTCACACTTATAGTCAGGGAGAATCTAGAGTGACCAATTACCCTATCATGCATTTCTTTGGACTGTGGGAGGAAGCCGTAGTACCTGGGGAGAACCCACACATACACAGGGAGAACATGTAAACTCTGAACAGAAAGGACACTGTTTGGAACGCTGTTGGAACTCCTCCCAAGCCGAGGCTCGAACCAGCGACCTTCTTGCTATGAGGCTTTGGTGCTAGCCACCGTTGAATTTATCATGTTCATTTTGGCTGAATATAATTTGTGCTTTCGTATCATTCATGGCCCGCTCTTTAGTGGCCCAGTTTACATGACTTGGTCAGTTACTAGCCTCTTGATAAAACATTTCAAATAGTTAAGGAGCAGTGTCTTCTGTTGGATTTTTATATGAATAGAAATTATATAAATACATTTTAAATTGGAGATTTAATGTCACACCCACTGCCTCTTGCCATCTGCACACCATTCAAGCACGTCATTCCAGCCCAGCCAAAAGAAGGGTAACCACCACCATGAAATGCCTAATATTTTAGTTGAGATTTACCCATTAAGACCGGATAATGACTTCTCCCATAGTACATTGTTTTAAGATAGTAACGCAACAAAATAACGATCATGATGACCTACAAGCCTTAATGAAAATGAAAGCATGACAGCTATGCATATTCTCGCTTGTTGTTCTTATCGCCTGTCACAGATAATTACATAGCAAGAAAATGGTGAGAAATGCTGGAATGTCTTGGCACCGATCACATCCATCCTGCAGAGTTTATTCGTTTTAATAAAGGATTGACAGAAACTGCATGCAGAGGAGTCAGTCATTCCTGGACGTACACACACGACGACGAGATCAGAAAGCCTGATATTGTTAGACTCGTGCATTCGGAGAGACAGATAACGGGTCATCCTGTGTTGCACACAAATATCAAATGATGCAAACTCTTGGAGTAAAGTTGACAGTGAAGTTGCAAAGAAACTTAGAAGGAAGGAGTGGGATGAATGAAAAGTAAGGGCCGCAGTGTTTTAGGAGGTGCTGGTGTGTAGGCTGGGATGTCAGCAGGTCGGAGATGTAGGAAGAAGATATGGGGTGAACAAGTTCTTCTCCAATCCGTCCGTCATTGACCGCAGCTCCTTGTGTTCTGATGTGACACATTCGTCCGTGAAGCCCAGAGGCGGTGCACAGCTAAGCCAAACAGAGTTGGAGGTCTGTGAGGTGAAAGCACTCTGATGACTACACAAGACATGCCTGTGTTGTTTCTCTTTTTTTTTTCACTTAACATTCTTTAAATGTTACGATATGTGTCGAAAGTGTATCAAAGCTTCATGTCAGGTAGAACATGTGATAGTTTTACAAATAATTTTAGGCAATTTTTATATGACTGGGCTTGTTGAGATTGTCAGCACCATCACTGTCTCGTACTTATGTGTTTAACAATGACAATGTTGTACATCAAAGATATGGTAATTAGTGTTTTAAATTGTGAATATTCCGAATAATATTTAAAATTTTAGTCGTTAAAAATTGTGATGAGCTTGTCTAATGCGCCAATAAAGCAAAAGTTATTATTTAAAGTTTTGCTCAGCCCACCTCTGGAATGAAATATTTAATATAATTTGGTATTAAAAATATCTTTAAAAATAAAAAAGGTAATTTAATTAAACTCCAAAGATTCAATGTCCCCCTTCCAGTCTTCAGTCCCATCCTCAGTGACCATCAGCTGAGACTCTTCGCTGTCAAATTTTCCAATCTGATGGAAAATTTACTGAATATTTTTGAATACTGAAAACTCTGAATTAGCACAAGATCTCCCCTCCCGCCTTCCTTGTCATTTTCTCTGTCTTCCTCTTTCCATTTTCCTTCCCTCCTGGTCTCCCTGCTGAGCTAGCTCAGACTGCTCTGAATGAATGGTGTCTTTACCGAGCTTACAGACAATCAATCAGCCGTGAGCTGTCTCCGGCTGCTGGCTGTCTCTGTCAAACAGGTCTGGAAGGGGTTGAGGGTGGTGAGTGCTCCGGTGGCATCAGGGAATATCTCAGAATACATCTGTCTCGCACAGCTCAGTCTCAAGGTGCGATAGTGAGACTGAAACTTGGACTTTCTCGGTGTGAGGTTATAACTTTAATCTCCTGAGATAACTGTACCTTACAATTATATATTTATACACATATTCCCATGTCATCTTTCCAGAAGCTACATCTATTCTGCACGTCTTCATTTATTTTATACTCTTTTCAAGGTTTCTGAAAGGCACATCCTGGTTAAAAGGTCATTTTTTTGTTCTACTTCCTGTCTTTTCTTTACAGGTTGATACATGGAGGCCAGTTTCTAAACGGTTTAGCTGGACCCACTATAATGAGCGCCGGTCCCTTCCTGTCCACCACTTGGTTTGCCCCTGATCAGAGAGCCACAGCAACGGCCGTGGCCTCGCTCTTCTCCTACCTAGGAGGCGCCACTTCGTTCGTAGTCGGACCTCTGGTTGTTCCAGCTCCAAATGACTCCCAGGCAGGCACCACGATGGCAGCAGCGGTTTCCGACAACTCCATCCGAGACAGGATCCAGCTTGTTATGTATGCAGGTACCAAAAGAGAGCGAGAACCTGTGAAAGCACAGGGGGGGGATCGATAACACATCATTCCAACATCATGTCAGCCCAGTCGAGGGGCAGAAATACAATCAGGCAAGGGGAATTTTTTGCACAAATGGCAAGAGCTTCAGTTTCTAATCCTCATAACTGCGCCTCTGAAAAATAGCTTGCTGGGACTGTTATGCTTAACTGATTCAGAAAATTAAAAACATGGTGAAAAGAGAAACAAGCATGCTGTTATAGATTGAGGCAGTGGCTTTGTTTAATCTACAGTACTTTTATTAATTTTTGAAAGACGAAGTTGTCAGATATTTCAAATCAAAAGTTTCAAAGGTCATTCAAAGAAAAAAAGAATATGAATATATTTTTTATTTTAATTTTATATATCAGTTCCTTTATGGTACATTGAATGGGACATACTTTCAATATGGCTCCAGTCGAGCTTTTATATAATAAGCCGAACTTTAAAAGGTTTTGTTTCTTCAATAGAAATGGATCGTGTTATCAACTAGTGCTATGTCAGATTCCATCATTTTTGTCCGATGCATTCATTTCCCAGTCTAGTCTAGCAGACCATTACAATCACCTCAGGGATATCTTCACAGGACTTTAAGATGTCACATTGACCTTTTTTAAAATGTCATAATGGTCTGAGTTTTTTTCGTTTATCTTTGAAAATAACGCAATGTCTTTCTTTTTTTCTTTCTTTCTCTTTATCTGTGTCGCTCTGCTCTGGCAGAATTGGCTGCAATTGCGGTGCTGTTTACAGCCGTCCTGCTCTACTTCCCATCACGCCCACCGATGCCTCCCAGTGTGGCTGCTGCAAGTCAGAGACTCAGTTACAGGAGCAGCATCTGCAGGCTTCTTAGGTAAAACCACAGATGCATATGTATACACACTTCTCTAGTAATGACTTATGGGAGATCAGTATCCTCTAAAACCTTAATGGGTTACTCGGCATGTTTAACTTGTTGCATCCTTGATTTAGATAGACTATAAGATGTGTTTGATATGACTTTCAACTGCAGTTTGATATTTTATCACCTCAGTCTTCAACAGGGATGCCAGGAACAAATTTCTGCTTGAGCTTCAATTCTGTCTTAACTTCTGTGTCGACAGAGTTTGGTTTCTTATTTGCTTATGCAATGGGCGCCTCTTGTCTTGGAGAGTTAAAGTGACAGAATCTTGTGCTGGAGAAGGACATGGAATCTTAATGAAGGGGTCTGCCACTCACCATCTGCTTGGGTTGTTATCAAAGAAACCCTCTGCCTTCCCTGTAGATTAATTACTTAGCTATAATATACTGGTAGCTGTTGAAAACATCCCTTGCCTCCACACTCTCAGGGTCAGTTAGAAGTATTTTCTCAAGAGACGACCCTGATGCATGTGGTGACAGAAAGGGAAATGGTGTGTTATGACAAGACCCTGGATGTTAGTTGAATGCGTTTGTTTTCCATTCACAAAACAAAGATGGAATACTTTATCATAATCCCGCAACGCCACATCTCTATCTTGCCACATTTTCCGTCGAGGCCATATTTATCCTCTGGGCTGTGAGGAGGACACAGCGTTGCCTGAAGAGTGAGTGCTCTGCCTTTTGCCTTGCTTGTAAAGGAATGAGGCCTGTGGTAGTGGCCAGGGAATAAAGGCTGGAGAGGGGAGAAGAAAAGCTGGGCACCATCAACCAGGGATTTGGTCCAGCTTCGTTGGCTACATTTGATCCCCCGCGGTAAGAAGAAGCTCCACTGTAGTGCCAGGTTTCCTCTGGGCCTCTGACAAGCACAGAGAGGCTTAACTCCTGTAAGGTTTCCCCTCAGCTACATGACAGGGACGATGGAGATATAAACCTAATGCAAGGTTTTGGACAGATGTGCACACATGCTATGAACTGGCCAACTAAATTAGGCCATCCAGCTGAGAGCATTTCTGCTCCACTTCTGATAGGCAGCTTTCCAGTGACCTGTATGAGCAGCATGTTGTATCCATGTCCAGCAGCATCAAGCCCTATCAGGGACTGGACAGGGAGCAGGAAATGTGCTTTGTGGCAATGTATCCTCTTGCAAGCGTTTGATCAAATAATAGAAACACCGCAGGGAAAGTTTTTCAACTTTTAAAGGTTGTGACTGTAATGTAGAATGGATTTCTTTGCAATGACAAACTCTGCAGTTAAACTAAGGTTTTTAACTTCATTTAAATTATTGGTGTGATAGGACTTTGACTGGTTGTGTCTCAATGCATTGATCAGCCATATTTCCATTAGACAAAACACTCACATACTTCACATACCATCCAGACTTCACAGTAATCTATGGAGAGAGTAGATCCAACAGTTTGGAAGCAAAATAATTGCTCATAATTAGTTGAAAACCAAATCAGACCCTAAACCAAAGTGAATATTAAATGATCAAAAAATGCTATTGCTACTCAACCAAAACCTTAAAGCCCTACTACAGAACTTTGGCAGATATTCTCACTTTGGTGCCCTCTAACAGAGGCCAATTCAGCATCTATTTTGCATCCCGTCTCATCTCTGAGCTGTCTCCAGCCAGTGGAAGTCAGTCAGATGTTGACTCTTGTCTTACCTCTTGCGCTGTCCCTCTATTTTTCTTTTCCTCGCTTCCTCCGATAATGTCTCCTTGGGTTTCTTTGTTAAATCTGCCACAGTGGGCATTTGAATCGGCCAGTGTGTTTATATCCAGTTGTTGGCCTCTGACGTGATGCCATACAGTGGTGCTCCGAGACGGGAAAAAGAAGTTGTGAAGTGCGGTTTCTCAACCTCTGGATGCTGCAAGACATCATCAGCTCCACGAATGCTCATAATTAATGTCCGTGTGCCTTCAAAACGAGTCAAAAGCAGATTTTCAGTTATTGTTATCTAGTGTTACTTTAACTTATTATTCTTCATTTTTGATCATCACTTTATTGTAACTTTCTGCAGCATGGTGAGCAACCTCTAGTTTGGTGGGTATTGTCCTTTAGCGTTATCTGGGCTCTGTGTAGACACTTCATCAATATTTGTGAGCTTGTTAGTTTAGTCCTTATAATGTTGTTGCAGGACTTTTCCGCCTCAGGCTGAGCACATCCCATTCCGTTTTGTGATGTCTCCTTTTTTTTTTCTCTTTTTAATCAAAGTGGATATGAAACCTGGATTTGCTCCAAGTTGAAAAATACCATGGTAATTTTAGAAAAATGTTTCCCAACCTTGATGAAGAAAGCAGATCGGTTGTGTCTGGATGAGGTCCGCGTCGATCCTCCTGACACCAAGATGGTGGATTTAAGACGGCACTTGTGTGGCTTCTGCGGTGAAGGCAGGTGCCAGCCAAGTAATCAGTTAGCATGCCCGACACCTATCCATTGACATATCTGCTCATCCATTTAGCCTGTCAGGATGTGAGCACTAGCCACGGATGTTCAGCATGATGAGAGCTTCCAGCTGTTCACATCTGCTTCCGCAGCAGCAGTGTAATTAGATGTCGCCACACGTGGTGCACAATTACCATTGTATTTTGATCAAACTGTGAGCAAAGACTCCACAACTCAAAGCTGGAGTATTGATGATCCTCCCTCCCTGGTCATACTCACTTTAGCTTTGAAAGCTGTCATCTTGATGCATCGCTCTCCAGCCAGGTTGGCCAAGGACAAATGGCACTTAGCTGATGACACTACCAGTTTTGAGACTTCTTTGGAAATATTTCATCACAGGCAAGATGCAAAGGGGCGGGGGGAGAAATGGTCCCCTCACAAGGTAGCTAGCATCTGCTTGCTTACTTTTGGTTTCTGTATAAGGTCATGTGTAAGAATAAAAGTGCTTGGATATTGATTTCCTGCTGTTGTGGCAAGGTTAATGAAAAAGGTGCTGTGGGAAAAGCAGAGAAAGTGCTCCATCTCAGGGTTTTTATGACTGTCCCCCCATACTCTCACCAAGGCCAAGTAGCCTCATGCTGCTTAGGACAAGATGGGCCATCTGCTGCAGAGAAGCAGGCTGTGTTTGTTTTTCTATATAGTCAAAGCTTCCCACAAATAAAAGTGATGCATTGTCTTAAGTGCACCAGTGTCAACAGAGGAAAAGGGTGGGAACATGTTTCAGTAGCATCACTTTTGAAGCTCAGGTGTTGTGGGAATTTCTCTCTTTAGGCTGTGATTGTGTGCCATATAAGGTATGCAGGTCCACATAAAGATTCTCCCTGGTTATACTGTTCAGTATTATAACAAAGCAAGGGAGAATAAATGCATAAGTTCAGATGTGTCCATAAACAAAAACAGACAAAAGCAAAAAAAATAAAACGTTGTTGGAATCGGCTGCCTGCTCTGCTAGCCTGGCCTCATTTGTCTCCGTGTGTTTCTAATCACATTGTTTGGGTTGAGGAGGTGGCTCTGATTTTACATCCGTATGCCATCTCACTGGGCAACGGTGATTAGAGTGGGTGTTGTTGTGCCAAGTGATTGTATTTGGGTGCCATATGATTGGAGGGGTGATATCTACTCCAAAGAAGAAAGCTCAGTGTGTGTGTGTGTGTGTGTGTGTGTGTGTGTACTGTGTAGACAGGATGTGCACAGATGATTATAATAAAGATATGTTTTTATTTTTTCTCGTTCCAGACAGTACTGCAAGCTTAGATTGCAACAGCTTTTATCAAACCCCACATTATGATATCTGCAGCTTATAATCGCTGCTGGAAGATAATGCCTATTCCATAGTTTGATTTAAGTTAATGAATTCTTTATCTTAAAATGCAAATGCTGAAAAGATAACCAAATTAGTCACATTACTTTTCCCCAAACAGTCCTAATTACCTTTTTTTCTGTTGCAGCTTCACATTATTTTTTCCACCCGAAGTTAGTGAAATAAATGTAGAAAATGGACACAATCATGATAAAAATAACCATGAGCTGCACATCTGGGGTCAGATATATGAATCACTGGCTTAACTGTGCTCTGATTAAATATCAATTCTAGTTTTTATTCACTATTTATCACCACAAGTTGTATGATCATTAAAGCTGCTAATGGATATGATTTAAAGATCTTTAGCTATATCGATGATGTTAAAGGTGTTTTTAAGTTTTCAGTCCAGTAAAATGCAGATACTGCAAACAAACTATCAAGCAAAAAAGTTTTTATTTTGATGCATCTCAAGACTATTGAGGATTATTAATTAATAACAGCAGCTGCAGTCAGGCTAAATGTTGACACTACAATTTTTAATTGTTTTAACTTCTACTCTCTATAGGGTTGCAATATCTTTTTTGGAGTGATCATAGAGACTAAAACTTTTTGACAATACTTTTTTTGGTGTGTTCTGCCCTTTTTGATATGGGTGATATCTTTAATCTGGCAGTTTTTCTCACTATGGTTAGACAGCTGCTTATCTTTCTGTCACTGCGGTCAGTAAAAAGATAGATCTTCTGCTGACAGGCACAGGGAGATGAGCCAGAGGCCCGTGTGTGTGGACTTGTATTGTTCATTTTGTGGGAACAAAAAATGTACCTGCACTGTCACATTGTGAAAGCTTGTTTCACTTTTTGGGGGTAAAAAGCAAATCTCAATCCTGCGTCCTTAGGTGTAAAGTTCTGAGTTTACCAAGGTTAGCTTTGGTTTTAGGGTTATAAATGTATTAAGTTTTTGGTTGACCACGGACTGAAGTGGGTGTCCTTGTAAAGATGGAAGCACAAATTTGTATGCACAGATTATGACAGCTGATGGCAGACCCTCAAACACCCGCGTGAACAAGAGAAGGACACACTTTGTTATGCTGCTTTCACTGTTTCATGTCAGGTCAATGCTGCTGGGATGCAAGTACTTGGAGAAGCAGTGGGGCTTAAAATCTTTGAGTTTTATTGGACTAAATTGAATAACATCTATTTAACCAGATGAGTCAATTGAGAACCAATTCTCATTTGCAATGACAACCTGGACCAGAGGCAACAATAAAGCATTCATTACAAACTTGCATAATACAATAAATCACATTTTACAAAATATGTAAAACAACGTACACAGTTTCATAGCATATAAAGAAAAAAAATTTAAAATAAAATCCAAACAATAGAAATAGTGGTCTTTATTCAGAATTGGAAGGTAACTGTGCAAAGAGGGATGGGGGGAAGATGGCATTCAACAAAGTGCCAGAGGTCAGTGGATAATCCTAGAGCTCTTGGCATACTTAGATTCATTTTTAGACATGTATCACATCTGTTTAATAAGCTGTCCAAACTCATATGTATAAACAAAATCCTATAAAAGCTACTTTTAATGGGGCTTTATGCATATATATATATTAATATTAATATTCAAAGAGAATATGTACCCCCCCCCCCTCAAAGTTCATTTGAATATTTGAAAAGTCTCAATAACTGCATGTTAATTGTACCTAGGCCTGTCACGATAACAAATTTTACTGTGCGATTAATTGTCTCAGAAATTATTGCGATAAACGATAATATTGCGCTAAGCGATAATGTTGTCATTTTGAGACAATTTTCAACTATTATAATGATAATGCCATAGTAATGCAAGTGCTGCCTTTCAAAGATCATTAAACTTTCATTTCTAAAAAACATTTTCACTGGAACTGGAAGAAATTTTAAATAACTAAACAAAAACAGTAAATAGAAGCCACTTTCAGTCTCATTTATAATGAATGAAAACCAAACTCTACCAAAAACAATAAAGATGATGGATAATGAAGTCTTCGTACACAAAATTGCCCTTCAAAAAATATTAGACATGGGGCTCAGACAGAGAAAACCAGCATAACTGCCAGTTAGTACCTTTTTGTAAACAAAAAAGTAGCAACAAAAATATAACATGCTACACTCATGTGATATCGTACGAGACCGTGGGGCTGGCAAGTATGACACGAGAGATCATTCTGCAAGCAACGAGAGGGTTCAGAGAAAAAGAGAGAGAAAATTAAAGTTATTGCGGCCGGTAAACTTATTGCACTTAATTTTTCTTACCTCACGATTAATTTACTTTATTGCTTATTGCCACAGGCCTAATTGTACCATAACGACCAGAGTTTGATTTGCTGTGAATTCTATAATGAACCTTTTCAAATTACATGTTTGTGAGATCTTATAATTTTCTTTTACCTTAAAAATATTGATGTGAGCAACCTTAGAAATGACTTCAATAGTCCATTTTATAAAACACAAGTAACATAAGTAATGGTGTTGTGTGTTGCATACCATGAGTCAACCATTTCTACATTTTAGTACATTGTCAGGTATTGTCAGTGTTCAGCCTGAATAATTAATGTGTGTTTGTCGCCTTCAGCAACCTGCGGTTCCTGATGATCGCCCTGGCCTATGCAGTCCCCACAGGAGTTATTGCTGGCTGGTCAGGAGTCCTCGACATGGTCCTCACACCAGCTAAAGTTAGCCAGGTAAGCAGCAAATGCAGACAATACAGAATTCATGACAATATTTATGTAGATATATGTGTAGATTTATGTGCTATGATGACAGCTTCTGAATCATGGGGTAAGACACAAACACAATTTCTTTACATTTTGCTTCACTTTCATCCCAGCTAGCACAATCATCACAGCTGGAGAGCACATCAGACAAACAAGGCTTGGACATACACATATCCGCTAGATTTTACTCTTCCGTCACCAATAGAAAAGGGACACCCGAGCATTCAATCTTGCATAATAGGGGGTGTGGGGCCGATTGTGTTTTAGACAACTGTATTTGAGCTACAATTATTCCCCCTGTTGGTCTCCATATTTCATCTGGTAAAGCCTAGAATTGTGCAACGTACACCCAGCTTAAGTTGCATCAACCTATGCATCTCATTATGATATGTATGGATATATTTATTTATTTTTCCTAAAAAGATGAAGCAGCATGAAAACCTGCCAGTTTATTTTTTCTTGCTTTGATTTCCTCACTTTGAAAACCACCACATGTGGCAGCAATTTAAAAAGCTTTTCAATCATGAAACTTTCTCAGATGAACAATGGGCTGAAAAGCCAGTATGGTTTCTCTTCAGTCTTTTGGTTGAATGATAAATTATCTCTCAGAAATGCATCTTGGTATCAGAGACGGAGGGCTGCTGCTGTTGTCCAGATGCTGCTCAAAGAACATGAATTACAATTTAAAGCTGGTCAGAATGACTGGTAACGTTGAGAAAATATTACACCCCCTATTCGGTATATTTCCTCCTTTTATTTAAGAAAGTGACCATTTTCCTTGGTGCAATTGTGTGTTCTCTTTTTCTTTTTTCTCATTATCGAACCTGGGTTTCGTTTCTTTCCATCTTTTGTGAAGGGCACAATCAATTTCAATTCAACATTGGCATGCCTGGTTGCCATGTCGAATCCGAGAACAAATAGACGAGATGAAGGAGGATACTATCGTAGCACAGGCTGAAGAAAAAGGCTCTGGGTAGTTTGCCTCTTCCAAGTCTCGACACAGCAGTGATTCAAAAGACAAAGAGAGCATTTTTTCAATGTTATCATCGGAGGGGTGCTCCTACAGATTAGATGACACCCAGGAGATCAGAGGATAAGACATTTTCTGTCACACCTGTCCTTTGTGCCTCTGTCATGAGTTAACAAAGCACATATTCAATTGCTCTGAGACTTTAATTTGCTCTCAAATGTGTCCAAGATTTCTTTTATCTATGCTAGCTATGAACATAAAGCATGTTGCTGTGAAATATTACAAGATATAGGTAAAAAAAAAGGAAAAAAAAAAGAACAACCTGTGCTTACAAATAAATGTGACAGTGTAGCAGGAACACCAATGCAAAAGACAATTTTTTTTTTGTGATGGTGTGGAGGTGTCCGAATTGAGAAAAAACACATACTGCTGTCTCTTTTCGGTTAAGCACACCATGCACCCACATATTCTAATCACATCTTAAACTCATCCCATTTTTCTATCTGCTGTAAGCTGTGCTGTTTCTGTCCGATCTAAAAAAAACAAAAAAACATCGCAGACAGATGCTGCCCTGGTGAAGTAAGCATCGCGAAAGCACAACATTCTTCCCAGGTAGTCATTTTTCTGTCCCTGAATTTAGAATAGTCAGTATGAGCTCCAGGCCAGTGCACAAAGCATTGACAGCAAGCAAGCAATTTTCTACTTCCTATTAATTTTTTATGCTTTGCAATAACCTGTTAATTTTGCTGCAGATGGGCAGTTTCAAATTGGTGTACTTACAAATGGATGCCTGTACCTTGATATTTATTTCCATTGCTTATAATTGCCACCTTGTATTGGGGCCATTGCCTCATCTGAAGTGCACACATATGGCAGCTTTGCTTTACTTTTGCTTCAAGCAGTCATTTATCCATAGTCTGTTTCCAGATCTAATTTAATCTTTTCTCTTTCCTTCACTCCCTCCATCTCTGTCAGCATTTTTCCTTCACATGCTTCCTCGGGGCTCTTCTCGAAAATATAGATGCCTTTTGTCATCTGTTTCCTCAGCTAGTGACTCAGTTGGTTTGAGGGGTGGCCATGACTGCTGTGAAACAGGAGCAGGGATTAGTTGTCATCGGACGAGACAAATAATCCCTCTTGTTTTTTTTCCCCCGATCGTGTCCGGAAAACAGAGTTGTCCTCAGTCCGTGGCAAAGAGTCTGTTAACTGATTTAGAAACAACACAAACACACTGATGAGGCAAATGAAACTATTTCTGCAAATGACAAAAACTGTGAAATTCAAGACAAGATCTGTAGTCTCTGCTGCCATGCAGACATGTAAAACTTCACTAAATGATGCGAAAATGGACCAGGATGGTTTAATAAGTAGCAAAAAAAAACAACAGATAAATAATTAGCAAAACGGCAGAGATTTGCACTGACCATTGTTGGAGGTTATGCTACTGAAACTAGACTTTGAAAAATCTGTTAATCCACAGCTTCTTTAATTAAACAGCTTCACGATTATGGCTTAATGAATGCAGCTCATATGTTTAGATTAGTGCAATTTCAGCACCTGACTGAGTATGTGAACATGATGTGAGTTAAGCATGGGCACCTAATCTGTGTTTGATAGAATCAGAAAAATATCTATGAATCCAAGACCATGACCCTCTCCCAGGTGGATGTATGTGGGCTGTTATCTAAGAGGATGGAGTTCACCTCCATCCAGTTGAGGTAGTTCTCATTACTCCCTTTGAATACATTTCCACAAGAGCCTGGGCCCTGCAGACACAGGGGCTGCTGCTTTGCCCCAAAAAGAAATCAAATCAAGAGAACCAGGCAGGTTTTTTTTTTTTTTTTTTTTTTGGTACAGACATCTCAGTGGTTCCATTTCAATTTCCGACCTAAAATAGCACATCAATTTCAAATGCATTCAAGCCACAGTTCCTGCGGCTACAATATTTTGACAGCATACTCTCCATTTTGATTTGTAGGAGGTAGGAATTGGAACGAGACCAAGCTGTTGTGTGTATTTACATGCGCACAAGTATCCTGGTTGTGAGTTACACATGTAAGCATCTTATTCCTCTTTCAGAAACCTGGTTAAGGTCTTATCCTGGCAGTGAGCAACCTGCATCAGCTACCTGCAGTATTCCAATAAGAAACCAAGATACTGAGGCATGTCAGCAGCAGGTTTTTTGTTTGTTCTCTGCTGCTGAGATGGTGTCTAACTAGACACAGCTGTGCACACATAATCAGAAACTTGGATAATTTTAACTATTGACCAGATACATATATATAAAAAAAAAAAAATACCCAGATTGGGCTAAAAAATAGGATGAACGTTAGCAAAACACAAAAGGAATTTGAAAGTTAAAGTGGTCTGACAGAGGCGAAGGGGACAGGGGTTATATAGTACCTTCAATAAGCACTGCATCTCCAGGCTTGAGAGCATGTGGGAGTTTTGTGTGGGAAATATGCTGAGTGGAGGGCTCCTTATCACTAAAAGGAATAGGACTCAGAAAACGGGGTGCTTTACTGTCCTCATCAATCATCAGTAGCTGCCGTTGTAGCGGTGATCCATTTAGAACGCACTGATCTAAAATGATGGCCCAACATGTCCTACTTATTTTAGTTTAATTACTGCTTTTCTTTTTCCTGATTATCAATACAAACTCACTTTGGAAGTTCTCGAACATATTACGGTTAAGTATGGTTAGTGGATTTTAAAGAAAACACAAGGTCCGAGTAGGAATACCTCGTAGTACTTAAGCTAAAGATAAGTTTTATTGACCGTTGGCCTAAATGGTTTATTGGGAGAGCCGTTTCAAGAAAACGAAGATCTGTAAAGCCTGAAGCGCTCTCTTTTTGTCTCATAACTTCAGTCGTCTCCAGTTTATTAACACAAATCTAATATAGCAGAAATTATTGCGCTTCAAATCTGCCCCTTTTAAGGCTTCCAAGGCACTTAGAATACTGCAGTTAATTAACTCCACACTCGCTCATGGAACATGCTAATTTGCATCTTAGACTTGGAATATCAGTGGAAGCATTTTGTGTTTTGCTTTCTAAATTGGTGTGAAAACTGATATGACATTACACACCTTAGAAATCCTGGCGCTGGTTGCTGCTCAGCCTTCATACTGAATAAACAGCAATTATCAACAGTGTGTGGGAGGTGGAAATGTCTGTGATTCAAATGTTTTGATCTTTGTCATTTACTTGGAGAGAAGATGCAGTTTTTTCTCACACTTCTTCCTCAATCTATGCAAACAAGAGGCGGTTAGACATCTGGTGAGTTTTTACTGCCTTACAGAAAGCTGGTGATCACAGAATACTCAGGGGTGGGGGGGCGGATGGTCATTTTAGATCAAATATAATGACATTTTGGCATTCATCACCCTTTACAGCGGAATGCATTTTATATTTAACAGCTCTGACAGTCCACTCATCTTTATTAGAGGCTTTCCTGACATGTTGGTGCAGAGATTGATTAAGCAAAAAGGACAACATCCCACTTTGAATACAGCTCCCTCTCTGTATCGTCCTCTATCTCGTTGGTTTTGGTAAAATTTGAGTTATCCCCTCAGGGAGATGAGTGAGAACAAAACACCATCACTGGCACTTGGAGATGTTTTTATCTAGGTGTCACACGCTGGCTGTGTGTGTGTGTGTCACATGTAAAACAATTTTCCTCTGTATTGATTCTGCTAAGTTCTCTTCCCCCTCTGCTTCTGACTTTAAGGCTAAATGTATGTGTTGGCTTCATTGGCTCCTACACACCACTCTGCCAGGCCTGGCAGTTTACCTGACATGGTGACTGAGAGGTCTAAGCAGACTTAAAACACTTAGCAGCTGCTCCATGTCTGGTTCTATTCTCACTTTTTTTTTTCTCTCTTTTAACCCTCCATCCCATTTTCTTCTTTTTCACACAGGTGGATGCAGGCTGGATTGGTTTCTGGTCTACTGTTGGTGGATGTGTGTTTGGAGTGGCAATGGCCAGGTAGGCTATAAATCCCTGTGTTTATGTCTCACTTTGTGGTGACTGACTTTGGTTATTAAATGAAATTATTTTATACAGTAAGACTGCCCAAGCATGCACATTTGGCTGAGACCCCCGCATGCTTAGACCACCGATGTGTAACCGATCCTCCCGATCATGGACTTACTAGTTAACCTCTCCCACATACAAACTCCTTAAATGATCCAATCTGCGTCCATTTCATACATATCTTTATGAGTGAAAACTGAACATAGCTTAGAACTCAGCGCTACCCTATGCTAGCTCATCCCTGATGAACTGGACCTCGCATCTCTGATTTTTAAAGGCAGTTCAATTTGTTTATTAAACTAATGCAAGCCAGTGCAGTAAAAACTTGATGGGCTCAGTGAGGCATCAAATTAGAAAATAAGCATTCGCTGTAACACCTCATTAACAGCTGCAGGTCGTCTTTGAAGCTCACTCAGTTATATTCCATGTATAATCTATTGTGTAGTGTTGTGTCAGATGGTCAGATTAATGGGCTGCACTCACAGTGACCACAGCAAAGAAGGAGGAGGAAAGTTTTCATCCTTCAAAAATGTAGTTTAGATGCACAGAGAAAGAAAGTATCAAGAATTATTTATAGGTATAGTATTTGAAATATACTTTGATTTCAAGTAGTGTCTATCAGTTTGGACCAAAAGTGGCACAAATGCACCCTCAAAATTAGGAGCCAAAGGACTGGATGGGGATGATGGTATGTTTTTCCAAAAATGGAAAATAAGCGGTAAAATTCTACTTCAACACATCTGCATCTAAGTGACAAACAACATGAACAGTAGAACAAAATACAAAAACGTGGTTGACAGGAAAGAGGTGACCTTTAAATTCATAAAGCTTTGAAATGGTATGTTCATATTCTGTGTGGTGGCGTTAGCAACAACTGTGCTTTCTAATAAGGAAGATTAGAGATTATTGCCTTAGCATCTTCTTCACAGTAGAATAGCTCCTGTGCATAGATACATACATCCTGGCAATGGCTTAGAACAACAGTAACTAATAAATCTCACACGAAGAGGAGTAGAGGGTTTATTATCAAGTCTCTTTAGATACATTGTCACGAGCCGAGCGATGCTGCTGTAGAGGGAGAAAAACCGACGCGAATGCAACCACCACTTTACCTCCAATAACAGATAATGGAGTCACACTGCGAAGATGGGGGAAGTGTGGCGTCTGCAAAGGTATAGGGTTTAATTTAAGTTCTGATGGATATATGTATGTTGCATGCTAAGGCTCAATCAGCACTTCCAGGCAGGCCTGGTGTTTTCCTTTAAGTTGTAATCAGGAAAATGAGCCCATAACTCCCACTGTTAATCAATGAAGCTGTTTGCAGCACTGGATGGAAGTATATGTAAACGGAGCAGATGAGTTATGATGCAGATTACACAGACTCAAAGTCAGTGGAGGGATTGATTAGTCTGTCCTTAGAGCAACAGTTGATAGTCAAACAAATTCATCTCTAACATCTCAGTTACTATCTGCAGCTGCTAAAATGAACAAAACAAGCCTGAACCTTTTAACACTTGTGATATTGTGTTATGTTTCTCTTGAACCCACTGTTCACATTATTTAATAATTGCTTTTTTCCCTTTAATTCTAGCCTAAAAATTTAAGGCCACACAAGTGTAAAACAGATTCAGATTTAACAGATTAAAACAGACCATGTATATTTTAATCATTTTAGAATATACGAGGGTTATTCTGATTCCATCTCACAATGAATGTACTATTTTCCAAGACTTTCAAAAATCAGCTGACAAAATAAACCGTGCTCCAGGTCGATAACCGTATCTTTTGCTTTCAGATCAGCTATTTTTACAGCTAAATTGAGCGATTTAAGAGAAGTCTAAAGGGACAAAAAGTTGTTTTTGTTTACTGCTGCACAGTTTATGACTTTGAGGATAAATGCATCAGTTTTCTGAGCTCAGTTTTCCTCTTCCACTCTAAAATGTGAGGCAAGCGTCTCAGATGTATCATCTGTGGAGACTGGCTTTGTAAAGCTTTCTTTTTTATTTTATTTTTGGTGTGACAAATGTTTGTATTGACAGTGTTGGAAGTCAAAGCAGAAAATCAGAGTCCTTTCGTTAAAAACGGTGATATTTTGTGATATTTAACCAAACACCTCCCCAGTGCACTTATATCGTGTTCTTGTGTCCATGTAGAATATGATATAGGCAATGACCTGCTGCGATTTGTCTGCTGCTCCAGGCTCTTGTATAACAGGAAGCCAGTTTTTCTCATTAAGTATTTCCAGTTACCAGGCTGATTGTGATTATCCGCAGGGAGCCGAGCCCCTAAGAGGTGCTTTGATTAAAAGAAAAAATGTTTTACAAGAACTAAAACAAAGGAAATAAAACAGTAGCTTTAATTTCTTTAATCAAATTCTTTCTTGCTTGCTCACTTAAACAAAATTCTGCTTCTTAATTTTCCATTTCTTTATCAACTTGCTGCATTGTGGGATCATTCGCTATAATCTTAGGAAAGCTTGTGGTAGTAAAACAAGCAGGAAGCAGACTTTGTTTCTTTCTTTCATCTATAAAATATTACTGTTCAGATGTTACTTATTATATACTAAAGGAAAGCTGTTTCCATTCTTTAATCAAGCACAGTCATGTTTCAGTTTACCACAAGGAGCAGAAAATCCACTCCGTAAAAGGCTTTTTGTGCTGCAGTTGTTACAGATTCACACTTTTAAGTGGCTTATACTCCTGTAATGCTAAACTACTTTGGGAATTAGCCTTAAATGATTCCCCCCCCCCCAAAAAAGAAAGCATACTATTTCCTGTGTGTTGCCAGTAGATACTTACATGACAGGGACCTTGCAGCACGTTTCAGTAGTGATGCTCCAAAGTGTAACCCTCATGAAAACATATATGACCAATTATCTAGCATCTGTTTAATTGTGTGCCCCAGTCACAGGCTGATTGTTTGGCATGCTGCTCACTTTCTTTTTTGTTTTGTTTTGTTTTCCGAACTGAATAAGGAGGTTGGAAAGAATAACTAACAAGCTTCAGTCGTTATCTTCTCATTACATGCCAGAGGGAAAAGGGGGGTGGGGGGTAGGAGGTGAGTTAAAGAGGAGGTGACAGGAAATAGAACCAGGTAATTTTCCTTAACATCAAAGAGGTCTGAGCTACACAATATTCCATTTTAATGAGATGAGATAGAGCAAAGACAATTGAGGATCAGCTCTTGCTTAATTTGTTTTGCCTGCAAACAGGAACAATCATCTGGTTGTCATGTTAAACTGTCTCTTTGCATTTTTAGAGAGGGACATGGGGCAAATAACAGAGACAGGCCCAAATGATAGTATCATCCTAATGACGATATTTCATCATTCCCTGCAGGCACTGGAGAGCAGAAAATGGAATCTGATTCTACATGACTTAGATGATCCTATCTTTATGGCCAATAAATCCTGTTAGTGGAGTGTAAAAGATTGCCTTTTAATTTTGACATTACCTCATGAGATGACATGACCCTCTTTACTCAATGAGCAGTGAAACAGAGCGTTGAAATTACATTACCGGAGATATGCAAATGCTCACAGCAAACTGTTTTCTTGTTCAATATCATTCTCAGTTTTTCTTAATCCTATTCAACAAATCCTGTAAAAGCCAATCTCCTTAGCCTGCTGGTAAGCTGTTCTATATTTACTTGTGTATGTGACACAAATCTTTAAAACCCCAATAACAAATTGTTACTTTTTGTTTAAATGGAGTAAATTTTATATGAAGATGCTGCTAAAAATAGATGTGGAATGCATGTTTTGTGGTAGCAGGATTGTGTTAAGTGGGATAACCTACATCAGGCATGTTTTTGGCAATTAAAAACGATTAACTCAGTTTAATAGCGTGACTCAGTTGGTCATTTAATTTAATTTTTTTTGGACTATAATGGAGTTTTTGTGGCACAGAAACATGAGATACTTATGTGCTCATTAATTGTTTGTGCTTAGTTTTAGATTTGGTCTTCAGTTTTGATTACAGTTTTTAAAAATGAATTGAGCTTGTTTAACTGCAGTCTGGTTGTTTTTAAAAGCCTCAAAGTCTACTTGCCAAAAAATAAAAAAAAGGTGACAGATCTGACAATCAGTGATCGAGCTCTTTATCAAGTGGACTCTGGGACTAGAGATGGAATATCAGAAATAAGCTATTTACTCTGCATAGAGGATCAGATTGGAAAGGATACAAGGGAGTAGGCTGTGATCCTCTCTGCAAACAGTTGAGGGCTTTGCTGGATGCAGAAGGAGGATTTTATCCATCTCTGGCATCAGGATGGGTTGAAGGGGTTGTGGATGTGAGCCAGTTAGTGGCAGATGGGTGATGCAGATTTCAGGGCTGCAGGCAGAGAAATGGGATCCTCCTGTTGTGGCAAGTGTCTGGCCCTCCAGGCTAAAAGGCTGCCTTTTCCAGTTCCAGCTCATTCTTGTGAAGAGAAATCTGAAATCCCCTGTTTTCTTTGTTAAGAAAGACAGACAAAGTTTGTCACCTCTCACTGTGATTTAGGGAGGATTTCAGAGCGCGGCTGATGCCTTGTGAACATGGAAGTGATGAGTCAAGCTGTTCATAAAAACCCAAGAGACTTTAATGTCATCACAAAATGCCACAAAGGTGCAAAGAGCAGATGTTCTCATTATCCATCCAGAAGATGTTTTCCCTCATCCACTGCCCCTAAACACGCTGACAGAACTTCACAACCTCGCCGAACCAATCAGCCATTTCCAATGGGTCTTGTTTTATTTTTGCATTTGGTTAATTGTCAAGTTCAGCCCTCTTTTCTCAAGCATCTTGTCTGGGAGCTTCAAAACAAAAGTAATTAGTGTCTGTCTTTGCTACAGGCATCTGTAGCTTCATCTAATCTTTCTCAAGCATACACGTGCATACCCAGAGGAGCAGAGAGGAACTAATGAACTATGAGAGTTTAGAAAGAGTTCCGAACAGAAGCCGCAGAGCTCAAGAGAGTTCTTTGAAAATGGCCCAATGGCTCGTCCTCCACAGCGTATTACAATGAACATCTCAAGTCTGTCTGCTTAGCTGGTGAGACAAATTGAATCTACTCTACAAGTGGTGTCTCCTCGTGTAATGAGAAGTACAACTGACACAATCAGAAACAAGTGGGAGAGGGAATGATGTAGCTTTCCTGTGAAGCAATGCACATCAACAGTAATATGTTATGATACAAGGCAGAAGCGTCAGAAATTGTTCATTGCGTTTATAAAGGATGCCTTTCGTTTCTGTTTTTATTCACTTTTATTTGCTTTTGTCATTTATTTTGTCAGTTTTGTTCATGTATACGCTCATGTTTTCTCCCCCTTATCCGCTGTCAGATTCGCAGACTCTATCCGTGGGATGCTGAAGCTGATCCTGGTGCTGATGTTGGCCGGAGCCTCACTGTCATCTACCTGGTTCACTCTCACCTGTTTGAGCAGGGTTACGCACCTCCCCTCCACCGCAGGTAGGCCTCCGCAGCATCACCGTCAAGGTGACTTTGTGATGCAACCAGACCTGAAAATGATTCACATTTCACCTTTAAAACACACTGAAACACCGTCACCGCTGAGTTTTGGAGTCAGAAGGGTAAAAGAAATCTCACTCTCAGACTTTCATGCACATCTAGCTGAGACAATCCATCAATCGATGTCAGTGATGAACTCATTAGGGACATTAGTGGATTTCCCACAGCCAACCAATAAGCATATCAGCATGTATTACTGAACCATTGATTCTAGTCATCATAATCCATCATCATTCCCCCAGCCCTGGAACGGCTCTCCTCCTGTCTCACATCCTCTTATCCCAGACACTGGCAGCCTGATGCAGCCAAGCTCTAACCGTGTTTGTCTGTCTGGCATCTCATACAAGAGGGTGTTGTGACACTGCAACAAATTCTGCCAAAAGCTCTTATTATCCCAGTGTGGGATGCTCAGCAGCAACATGCACACACGTATTTACTGAGTGCAACCTTCTGAGAAGGTCTTTTAAACAGAAAAAAAGTTGAAAGATTTACATAAAGGTTTTCATAAAGCCCCAGATCCATCATTTATTTACAGAACATGACTGAAGAGAGCAGATTAAAATGAAATCCTCACCACAAACATGCTCTGTCTTTTTGCACAGATCTAGATTCCTACATAATAGAAAAAGAAACAGTTTCAATAAGAAAAAACTATGAATATAGTGAACTCTGGGAATATTTCCAGAGTTTTTCTTTATTTAACTCTTCAGAAAACATATTTAAGTTAGATTTGTATGGCTGATATGAACTTAAATAACTGAATCTCTTCAGAAGGTTTTGACTCAATAGCTGTTTCATGGACAGGTTTATTAAGAAGCTGTTTGTTGCTAACCATACACAAAGGACCTGTGAAGTAGACCTTGATTTGGCAGCAAAAATGGCACAAGTTAATCAGAAAGGTGGAACAAACATGAGAAGTGGCCAAATTAACAATCTGCTGGTGAGCTCCCGGTGAGCATCCTTCCTCACGTAAAGAAAAAGTCCGTTAGAACATTCAGCCAATTGAGGAAATCTCTCCAGGAGCCAGCTGCACTGAATCTAGAGAGAGGACTTCACAAGAGCAAACTGAGTATAACGCTCAGAAGCAAAAACTCTTTTATTATTTTACTCAAAAAATATAGTAAAGGCCAGAGAGGTTCTTCTTGTACCAGAAGTAAAAGGTTAAGAAATATTAAAAAGGCTTGAAGCTACTCATGATCAAAAGCGTACAATGTTATTTGTAAGACACATGGAGGCTTTATGATTACATGGGCGTCCATTGCTTTTAGTTCCACTGGTTCACCAGAGTTAATTGATGATTTGAAAGAAGATGCAAGCAACCAAATAAATTCAGAATTTTATAGATAAATGGGCTACTGTCAGATCAGATCTGACCATCTACAGAAACGTTTAGTAAACAATGCTTCTCAGGTCCAATGGATGATGAAATGTAAAAAACACCCAAAGCAGCCCATAGTTTTTTATATGTGTCCCAAAGTAGTGGAATATTCTGCAGTGACCAAGTCATTCACTTGATCTTAAACCCAGCTGAGCTGCACTTCACTTGTTGTAGTCAAAACTGAAAGCAGAAAGACCCACAAACAAACAACAACTGAAGACAGCTGCATTAAGTCAACTGTGTGTTTTATGGTTATTTTCCTCTGCTGATCAGACCTTTAAAAAAAAGTTTTAAACCACCTCTCATGATCGGATCGAAAATTCTTTACGATTGAGACGTAAGATAAGCTGAGGTGTTTATATGACACACTTTTATTCTGATTAGATGTTCAATCGGATCATAAACCCCTTTGAAAGACACATTTGATCCTTAATCCTTCCCCTAATTTGGATGCAAATTTCTTTGAATAAAGTTTCAGGTTTCTATATTTATTCTAAACTTAGACATAGATATGGTTTGGCAACAGAATATACAACTCTAACCAGTTTTTACCATTTTATAGGTGTTCTGGTTTTATATGCGTTCAAATACAGTAGAGGAAGTGGTAAACATGTAGAATGTCATGTAACAAATGTCTGCGAATTGGAGGTCCTAAATTTTAGTTCTTGTTCATCATTTGACTCTAAGCTAACAGTTATTATAGATAAAAACATTGTCCTCTCTTCGGACCACTGAGGCATGTTCTTCTATGATTATCAAACACTTTTCTCCTCCAAGGTATCTTCTGCTACCCTTTTGGGAACTGGTAAGGTTAAGTCTGATTTTTTATTTATTTTTTTAATAAGAAGAGAAAATTACAAAGGTTGAGGTGTTAGGTATAAAGTGCTGTAATATAACTAAATAAATAGATGTAGGGGAAACGGCTGCCTTTGATGGCTGCCATGCGGTGCCTAGATTTCCCCGTCGCAGGCATGTAAGTGGGAATGCGAGGGCCCTCCGAGGCTCTGTGATTAAAGGGGCGTTCAGACTAATGGGGCGCTCATTTGAAGCACTCTGCTGAGATAAGGGTGATGGAGGGTACCATGATGCTCTAAAGGTGATGACTTCACTCTCATACACCAGTCACAGGACTTTAGCTGAGATTGGACCATTAGAAAGCAGAAAATATATTTTTTTTAAAACATACAATAAACCAGTGTTACAAACTTTTCTGGATAAAGCAAATTAATAAAACACCTCCCTAAGATTCACTGAGGGAAATAAGATAAAGCCAGCAAGCTCATTATTTCAAAATGAAAACATTTAAATTAGAACTTTTGTCCTCCTCCAGTTCAAGCCTGAAATGCACACAAATGAAGCCAGTCTCAACCAGCGTCGACACTTCCCATTCTCATCATGCCCGGGGAGCAAATGAGACCAGCTGTTTACCATGTGGACACCTGTGTTTTTTGGCCAAAGGAATAAGAAATTTTGTTTTAATAAATTGTAGAATCCATGAAATGAGGTGCATCTTAACGCAGAGTGTGCAAGCAAACTAAAGCCAGGGATATATTGCAAAATAAATTGAGACTGAATTGCTGTGGCAAGACAATCAGAATGTTTTTGTAGCATTTCATGCCAGACTGAGAGAAAAGTCCACCCTCATGTAGAGTTAGACAAAGGAGATTGCATCTCTGACCAAGTTGTTTTGTTTTGTATTTTCTTTTAACAAATATAAAGCACACTTACCTGCCACTTTATTAAGTACACCTTGCTAGGACCAGGTTAGACCACCTTTTGCTTTCAAAACCACATTAATTCTTGGCATAGATTCAACAAGGCGATGGAAAGATTCCTCAGATTTTGCTCCATATTGACATGATAGCATCACACAGTTGCTGCACATCCATGATGAGAATCTCCCGACCCACCACATCCCAAAGTTTCTCTACTGGATTGAGATGTGGTGACTGTGGAGGCCATTGGAGTACAGTGAACTCATTGTCATGTTCAAGAAACAAGTTGGAGATGATTTGAACTTTGTGACATGGTGCATTATCCTGCTGGAAGTAGCCATCAGAAGATGCTACACTGTGCTCATAAAGGGATGGACACGGTCAGCAACAATACTCTGGTAGGCTGTGGTGTTTAAACCATGCTCATTTGGTACTGGGGGTCCACACTGTGCTCAGAAATATCTCCAACACCATTATACCACCACCACCTGCCTGACCCATTGATACAAGGCAGGATGGTTTCATGTTTTTTCCATCAATTTCTGACTCTACCATCTGAATGTTGCAGCTAAAATGGAGACTCATCAGACCAGGCAATGTTTTCCCAACCTTCATTGTTCAATTTTGGTGAGCCTCTGTGAATTGTAGCTTCACTGTCCTGTTCTTAGGTGACAGGAGTGGCACCTGGTGTGGTCTTCTGCTGCTTCAGGGTTTAACGTGTTGTATGTTCAGACATGGTATTCAGCACAACTTGGTTATAACCAGCGATTATTTGAATACCACTGTCTTTCTATCATTTCCAACTAGTCCATCCATTCTCCTCTGACCACAGGAAGACATTTTTTTTCCAGATAACTGCTGCTCACTGGAGATTTTGTCTTTTTTCAGAACTTTTTCTGCAAACCCTAGAAGTGTTTGTGTGTGAAAATCCCAGTAGATCAGCAGTTTCTGAAATACTCAAACCAGCCAGTTTAGCACCAGCAACCATGTCACTTTAAAGTCAGCGTGGCCCCCCCCTTTATTCCCCCGTTCTGATGCTCAATTTGGACTTCAGCAAGTCATCTTGACCATGTCTTTATACCAAAATGCATTGAGTTGCTGCCATATGACAGGCTGATTAACTATTTGTGTTAACAAGTTATTGAACCTAATAAAGTGGCCGGTGAGAGTATATCTAAGTGATTTGTGAAGTACGTATGCAATGGAAATTGAAATCTTGAATTTCTTTTGGCAATCATATATCAAGTTGGGACTTAACCAAAGTATTTATCTAGTTAAGAAAACATTTATGTAATTTTTGTTGGGGGGAACAAAAAGGATTAAAAAACAGACTGTTCCAGAAGAACACCACCCAGTCTTAGTTACAAACACATGTGCTGGATGCTCACATCCACTATTGGCTTTTGCACCTGCTGCCTCAAAGGAACAATTTCTGAAATGGAGGACGTGGAACAGAAACATCATAGTTATAAAGTAAGCCAGAAAAACTCATTTTAAAGTGACAAAACTGATAAATGACCAAATAATCACGTCACATTGCAGACTGGGCGAAGCTGTTGGTGGAATTGGGTCGAAAAGCTGGCCATTTTCTCTCAAAACATCTACAGTATTTTGGTTCTGTTTCTGGTAAATTGCCACCTGAAGGGCTGGCAGTCTAAATGAAATGTTGTTTCAGGATGAAGGTTCATCATAAAATTCAGTGGCATTGAAAACAAATAGCGGGGTAGGAAGCTGTGCAAGGTGGAATAAATCACTACCGCTGTTCCATTGACTTGACCTCTGCGATATTTTTGAAGAATTGTTCACATGGTAACCTGCTTTAACAGCCTGCTACACCGAAGCTCTCAATTCACCTGAAATTTATTTAGTTCCACTGTTTGTTTTGCCTTTTCACAGCCATCCTGTACACATCCTGCATCCTGGTTGGCATTTTTATCAACAGCAGTGTGCCAATATTCTTCGAGCTCTTCATAGAAACCGTGTACCCGGTTCCTGAAGGCATCACCTGTGGAGTCGTCACTTTCCTGGGGAACCTGGTCACCGGCCTCCTTCTCTTCTTTCTCACTTTTTACTGCACAGGTAAGATAAAATTGCTGAAAAGATGTTTGCTTCCCAGCTTCTTTGCAGCATAAATGCAACCACTTGCTGCAGGTTTCTTTCACCTCTAAAAACAATGTTCTCCATTGTTTAAAAAAAAATCCATTCCAAGGACAATGGCAAAATTGGTTCTAGCGCAATTGGCACATTCTGCACAAAGACAGAAAACTTTTTATTATACTTTTTCTTTTACTTGAGTTTGATAGAATGCTTAAAGTTCACAGCAGAGGCAGCAGAATGTCATCTGCTTCTCTTCTGCCTCACAGCCTCGGTGGGAGAAAACGAAATCGTAAAGTGAGCCCACTTGTTGACGTGAGCGTTGTTAGTACACAGGACCACGCTGTTCCATGTCACCTTTGCCCAGAAGGCTTCAGTTTCCCTGTTGGTTTCCATACATCAAAGCGCCATTCAGCTTCCTTTATCCTGTTTGTTTGAGTGAATAAGAGATATATTTTCAGGCTGTAATGAATATTCATGAGCTTCATCCTCGCCTGCCAAGACCTTGCGATTGCTTCAAGGCATCTGACGGCTGCTGCCTGACAACTCTATCCTGATCCCTGCTTTCTTGGTCTTTTTGCCAGTGTAGATACGAATGTTGTTCGACCTGAACACCCATGCAGCCGAGAGCCCCTTGAGGCCCAACACCAAGAACGACAGCCAGATCACAAAAATGGCTTGTATTGTTCCACAAAGCAGGTCTCAAGGCATTTCCATGGCACACATCCCAACATCTTTAGGCTATAACTAAGAAATGTTTCAGTTACTGAAAACATATCATCTGCTTACCCTGTTTGTAATTAGATAAATTCTCTTTCGAGTTAAAAATGTCAATTAGATCTTTCCGAGCAATTTTTTGGTTTTCATCAAATATTGGATTTATTTTATTTTTTTGTAACAAATTAATTATTTGATCAGTTGCAGGAAGTTTTGGGGCTTTAATAGTGAAAAATAACTTGGACTTCCTCCAAGCTACATTAACCCGCTGGTCCCAGACGTCCCATGGGCATGATGTGACAAATAAATATGTATTTTACTCAGTCTTCCTTCCAAGTACCTACACATGTTAGGCACCATTGGAAAGCTAAGATTCTTGAGATTTGAATGATGTATACCATTCTATGCTACAATCATAAATGGTCCTGTTACATCAGCAAAGATCCAATGAAAGTAGTCCAGTAAAATAGTTGGTCCACAACAAGTCTCTTGTTCCTAAAAACCTGTTTTAGGCAAAACTTGAAGGATTTTAAGGGGTTAAACACAAGTGCTGCTTTTCCGAAATAAACAGTGTTCGAGAAGTCACTGCTGCAAACCTGAGAAAATTAACTGCTCCCCAAATTTAAATTTTCCAGTAAATTCATATGCAATGGGCTGCCACACAATTTACAGTGTCCACCTCCTCCAGGAGCCAACCACTCACTGAGCCTATTCAGTAAATCCTGATTATGTTTTTTTTCTTTTTAATATGTTAGAAGAAAAGGTTTTTGTGCCAGGGGTCCATATTGTAAGCCCTGATTATCTTCCTGCCAAGGTGGCAGCAGCTGCCAAAACAGATGTTTAATTGGTCTCGGTCCATTGCAAGAGGAGATTCTTCCAGAGGTGTGTCATTGTGTAAAGTATAATAAAAAACCGGTCGCGATTTGTACAAGAAAGATGCATCACAAGTTGAGACAAAGAAAAGGGAGCAGATCCTGGAAAAGCTGTCGTTTTGGTTCAGTACATTCAACAGGTGGATTTTGAAGGGTTGACACACTGCAGGGATGTTGAGTAGATCAATTTTTCACAGCAAGAAGAGTTGAGGGACATTCAGAAATGATGCTGTTTGAAAATTGTATTCTGAATTATTTGAAAGGGTGTGTGTGTGTGTGTCGGTATGTTGTTAAATAATGCACGAGACAAAAATCTACCATGTGCCGGTAGTTCTGCTGCAGGCCACACTCATACAGACGCACATCACAGGACTTATGAAGAATACATGATGTATCCTCTGCTCCTTACTCCTCTCTGCCATGCTGAATGATTGACCACATGATGTGGATGAAGGTGTGTGAGAAGTTGTTTTGAGTGTGTGTGTGTGTGTGTGTGTGTGTGTGTGTGTGTGTGTGTGTGTGTGTGTGTGTGTGTGTGTGTGTGTG
>JBBBVU010000013.1:7368330-7380827 GCA_037177055.1 Atherinosoma microstoma
TATATAGTAGCCATGGTGGTGGTTTTGTATTGTATGGTAGCAGAGAGGAGCTAAGAACGATTCCACATCCCTGTTTACTCTTTATATGTGGTCAACTCTATGCCATATGATGGTTTAACCTATCAGTACCTCTTTTGTTATGATCTTCTTTTTGTATGTAAACAAACTTTTGTGAGCGACTTTGATATTCTAAAGCAGGCCCGGCTCGACACACGGTTGTTTACAGATGATTAAATATTCAAAGTTCTCAGCGTCACCACCCCCCCTTTGAAGCTGCTTGCCTCATCTCTCAAGTAACTGGACACTGCCTCAAAGCCTGCAAGCCGGATGACTCCAGATCAGCAAGTGTTTGTACCTAACGAAGAGGCAAAGGGCGATAACGGGACAGTTTCATCAGCCAAACAGCGGGCCTGGCGATGCCTGAGTCGGGGCTAAAAAAAAAACAAAACAAGGATCTCCTGATGTTTTAGTGCTGCTGCAAACTGCCGGCTGTGACTCATCACGGAGGTTTTAACTGGCCCGAGACTGTTAAGCGACCTGTGATATTGCCTGTCATTGAAAGGCAGGTACTTAGATTATATCTTATCGCCCTCTCAAGATGAATATTATGCAAAAATTATCCACCAGATTGATGATTGGATGCCAGCCAAAGACGCGGGCTATCAACGGACACACCTGCGATTTTCACAAGGAAGAAGCAATCGCTTGTTCCATTTTAGTTGTTCAGCCTATTTATAACTAATTATGTGAAGTTCTGGGAGATTTGCTTTTAATCTAATGTTAATTTGTTTTGTACAGTTTTTAATTATTTGTTTTTCCTCAGCGGTCTGCCAGTATTTATTGCAAATGCCTCAACACTAACACAGTTAACAGCCAGTTTAGCAGGAAATGTGATGTTTTGTGACATTTTCAACCACAGCTGAGATGCACAGAGATGAGAGAAACTGTTTTACTGTGCAGACTTGAGAATTATGTTGTGTTGTAATTGCCAAGCTGCTCCTCTTCCAAAGCACTAGCAGGTGTCTCTTTATAAGCTGACAGCAAACGGACTAAAAACATTAAGGGAAAAAAAAAAAGAACAGGAAGCAGTCATTTTCATGGATTCATTGACTGATGAAACTGGAGCTGTGACAGAAACCAGCTCCATAACCATGAAGAAACACATCACTGCAAATGAAAAAAGATTTCTCACTCACAGATTCTCTCTAACCATGTTCTTCTCCAGCACAGTAGCTACAAGAAGCATGTTTTTTTATGTGTTTCTGCAGTTATAGGAGGCTGTGTAATATATTCCTGGTGCTTGTTTTATTTTATTTTTTTTACCCTTCGTGTACAGAAAAGGTTGTCTTTTTACCTTTTTGGATGTGTTGCCTTAATTACCCAGTACAGTTCAGCCTTCCTCTCCTCCACACTGTGACCATTTCATTTATCTGTAGATTTTTTCTAAAAGGTCATGTTCTCCTGCTCTGTTGTGCACGCTCTGGTGACACAGTGGTGATCCGGGTTACGGTTATTAATGTTCATGTTTCTGAAAAAATATGCCTGTCACGTATTTCTAGCACCTTATTAAAATTAACATTTTTCCAAATAACAATGCTTGTTCTCCTGGTGTTTATATGCTAATGAAAGTTATTAAAACTGGACCTTTTCTTATTGACTTTTCCGTGCTGGATGTTGTTTTGTTACCTTTGTGAATGTATTCCACGTTGTTCACCCAACGCAGATGCGAACAATCCAAACGATCAAATCCCGTACTTTCTTTCTATATACTGCCGTTTTACATTCATTGTGCTAGATGTGAAACATAGTTCTTGTTTTTGCTTCCATTATCACTGTGGCTGCAGAACAGGTTGTACTTTAAAGATGCTACAGTTGGGCTCCCCCCCCACGCCTCACTCAGGATGAATCCCTTTTACAAGGACGGCTGAATTAATTTGAAAGCCTAGACAGAAGCTTTTGCTCTGTTATTATGTTATTATTTTATTTCTTTTGTTCACTTTCCCCCCCTTTCTGTGCTGCTGTTATTTGACTATCTCAACATGATGTCTGGACTTTAATGTATAAGACGGGAAGTATTCATTTAGCCTCAAATTTCCCATTCACATCCTGACTGTCGTTGAATCAGCCAATCAGTTTGAGCTAATGCGTCAGTCCCAGTACCCTTTATGCTTAGGTCTGCTGGCTGTACATAAGCTCATTCCCATTAAATAAACCACATCATTGCGTTTTCATAAAGTCAGTGATGAGAGACAGATTTGAAAAGATAATCGAAGCAACAGAGGGAAAATTACTCTTGAGCATGGGTCAATCTTTTCATGGAAAATGGAGCATCTTTTTTCAATTAAGTCTTGACTTTATCATTGCAGTACTTTCTCAGGGTTGATATCACCATATTGACTGCACAGGCTGAGAATGTCCCATCATGACATGTAATATTATCTTGATGAGTGTATTTCCTCTTTAAAGCTGCAATTAGTAACCAAATCCAACAGCGGATTAAAAATGGCCGATAATAATCAAATATATTGACTGATTCATGTGTAAGTTTAAAGCCAGTTTGTTTACATTTGGATCTCAGACTGTGCCTTTTAAGGAGCACATCACATCATGCCCTGGTGGGGCCTGAACTCATTTGCTGTTATTTTGGCAGCAACAGCAACTTTCTCGCACATTCGTCCTGAGGCAGAAGGAGCACGAACTCTCAGAGGACTCCGGCATTCTAGGAAATCTTTTAGTCATTCTGCTTCTGTCTCTCTTTGGATACAAATCACCACAAACGTGCTCGACCCGCAGGCATGACCTCACTGTTTTTAAAACCATCCATGACGCCGTTTGCATGTAGTCTCCTCCCCCTGGTGGCCCAGCTGGGGATGAGCTCATGCTCTGTTGCAAGTGAGAACAAAAGTCTCTGGGGTTGGTCTGCACGCAAACCAGACCAATTAGTCAACAATTCTGTGTTTAAAATGTGGGGGAAAAAATGCTGTGATTATTTCTGTTCCTGGTCTGATTGTGACCTGAAGCAAGATTTTATTTTTATTTTTTTGTCAAGAATGAAACAAGTGAGGTAAAATGACAGCTGGAAACAAGCTGGATGTTTTAGGTTGGGTGTGCCTCAAATGATTGCAGGAAATTTGAATGCAGGCCTACAGATGAGTGAAATGAATCCACTCTTGGTTTGTGGCGGTCTGTTTTTGTTTTTCTAGTTCCAGTTTTTTTTTTTCCTCATCCTCTCTTCCATATCCCCTTGTGTTCTCCACTTGTGTTGTAATTTTGAAAACAACTCAGAAAGATACAGTCTTAGCTAAATTAACCGTATGAACATGCCAAAAGAACAAGGAGTGTTAGCATTTAGCGATACATTTAAATCAAGGGTGTATTGTGTTGTAATTCCAGCTCCTGCAGCCACAAACATTTTTTTCCAAAGCCATTTTAATCTATGAAATGGGAATAATCCTATTTTCTAGGAGATCTGAACCTCTCAACTGAAACTGAAATGGTAGTAATGAGGTGGCTGTGTTTACTAGTCAGAAACATAATGATGGATACATTTCCTACTGTTCACCTGCAACACTTAACAGCTTCTTAAAGGCTTTTCTGCAGTTTTTCGATTCCATTTTTGTCCTCTGTCTCGCTGTCTGTTCAGGATGCGGTATCATAGTTCTCTTAGCCTCTCGGGAGCAGAAGGAGCCACACAAAGTATAACAATAGTCGTCTTTTAACCACAAACAATTTGGATATTCTTGCTTTTGTCGCTGTGCCTGTCAAAGCCATGAAAGCAGCCGGCTGGCTGGCTGACAAGAACTAGTGTCACTGTCACTGTGTCTGACATTTTTATAGCCCTTCTTTTGCTTATCCTTTTAGAAGCTGCTGCTTACATTTCCCTGTTGTGTTTCCATTGAGACTCTGCATGTTTTTCTTCCTCTTGTGACTTAAACTCACTTGTGAATCCTTTCCAATGCATTGCACCTCAATGTCTCCTTGGAGCTCCCTGAGCTCCACGCGGCCCCTTAATTGACTTCTTTAAGATTATGAAAAATGAGGCATGCTTTCAAATGGCTCATTTAACAGAACCGCTATCACAGAGCCTGTTACTCTATCTTCAACATATTAAAAAGGGGGCTAGGTGCGCTTGATGAGGAACGATGGGCTGCAAAAGCCCAAACTAGCTGCTCCTGACAGCTGGCCACTAATTTGGCACTTCATCACTGGTGAATTTGAGGTATCTGGCTGCTTCAATGGGGAAACGCAACATATATTAAGACACAAACATGCCACAGAATTTCAGAAACCCATTAAAATACTAAAGTTATATGCATAAGAAACACACATGCCTGCAAGCACACACCTAAGTAGGTAGATTAAACACTCATGGGGTGTTTTGGTCACAAGTCTGTCATATCAGCTACTATGTTAAAACCGTTTAAATCAAATTATCAAAATCATACAGACTCAGTAATTGCTGTATTTACAACAGAATTCTACACCTTGACCTAGTTTACTTTGTATTTAAAGCTCTGTAAATGAAATTATCCCAGTTTTCCACAGCCACTGCTCTTCCTCATCTTTTCAGCAAACAGAGAGCAAGTTTTAACAGTTAGAGGACAGATTTTTGCATAGAGGTTAACTCTAAATGACGAGTTTAAAAAGTGACTTCAAAAGTAAATGAAATATGTTGAAGGTCAAATAAGAGTTGGATGACTTGAAGCTGATAAATTGTGAGGCTATCTGTGATGAAGGAGCCTTTCATTAGTACTTTTAAAACTTTTTTTTTTTTTTAAACCTCCTAAGATGTTCAGAGGAGAAGGGGTAAAAAAAAAAAAAAAAAAAAGTGTGTACCTGCAAAGACGGGTTTTGCTAAGCGGAGGCTCCTCAGCCGTAATGCAGGAAGACGTGGCCCTGACGGAAGCAGGACGTCCTCTCGTCCTCTGAATAAGATCAATTATAACAACCATGCAAGCGGAAAGACTGCAGCCAGAAGAACAGCGAGACAGGCTTTGATCCTGCAAGCTGCCTATTTAAATCACAGCTCACCTCTACTACAAAAGCCAACTGCATCACATGTAGATGGGCCTTTAAGCAGAGCTCCTAGCCCCTTGCAGGCTTCATTCCATGTCACGATTCACAACCTTTTCACCCTCTAAAACATAATTTACTTCCGTAACCCTTCCTCCTCATCAAAGGTTGAAGATTGAACGTAGACTGCTTTAGTTAGAGGTCGAGTGATGAAAGACTTATTCCTTGCATTGCCATTAGATATCATGCCTCAGCATATGAAGGCAACTTGGAGCATGACTAAGACTTTGGCACTAATTAGAATTTCATAGAACATCTTTTAGACATAAAAAGAGATAACTTTGAATTCATAAAGGGTTTTTTAAAAGTAACGATAATAAAGATCAGAGTCAGTTTGACCTTGACGTCCAAAGTAACACCTTCGGAGGAAATAATTAAACATGACACAACTTGCAGATGAGAGTACATTCACCATCTTTGCAGGAATTAAATATGTCATGTCACAAAATGCAGAAATGAAATCTCATTAAGGTTTGCAGTCTTAACTTATTGTGGCATTCAGTTTTACATGATGCTGCAAGGGCACAGTCTCATATCCACTTTAAGCCCCTTTATCCGGAACAACATTTACAAAAAGACCTCTTTATGTTTAATGGACAAAAACACACTTCAAAAACACTTCAATGAATACATCCAAGATTGTCTTTCTTGTTTAACTGTTAAGACATATTTCTCAACTGTAGTTTCTTTTCAAGCCAGTAATGTACTGTTGCAAATTCTTGCGTCAATAAACGAACAATTTTACCTGTCAATCACTTCAGTATTACCAACAGCAGTCAATTGTATTCTTCTTGTAGCCTCGGTACATTTCTGTCACACGTTTGTCTTTCAGAAAATGTTTCGATGATGAGTAACAAGGTTCACTGAGGCCAGAAAGGTGAGTCACAGATGTTTGAGGACACACAATCCTGGTAATTGCAGCAACAAGTTGTACTGCTGATGGAAGGTAAGTGATTGTTCAGTAATCAAGAAAAGCTTTTTATATCACAGGCTTAGTCATAAGGATGGGAATTTCTTGGTACATTATGATGTGCTTTGATTACAATTCAGAGGACTGCAATATGATTGTAAATACATCTTTATTGCCTAATCTCTCCGATACAAGACCTGATTGTGTTTTTTCCTGCCATGTGACAATTTTGTACTTAAAAAGCAAAGTATTTGGAGCAGTCTGTACTTTACTTACAGTATACTTTATTTCTAAAGCAAACAGAAGAGATGTGGCAATTTAAGTGGAAAGTAAAATTTACTATCAGACTTCCCAGCATTGAAAAACGGAAAATATCCTCCTGTTGTGTGCAATGAGCAATAAGCTCATTCTTTGCTCTTGTTTGATACAGGAGTGCTTCAGTAACATACGATTATGAGATAATGTGGTATGCATCATTGTCTTATTTAATATCATTTTAATAATTGATTCAATGAAATACATTTGAGATGGGATGTTGCATCAGGGATCTGAAGTGCAAAAGCTCTGGTTCGAAGAAGATGGACACAAAGTTGCAATAGAGTTAGTGATTTGCTTCACTGTTTCCAAGTTGAGATGAAGCTTTCATATCACTTGTTGGATGTATTTACTGCCAACCAGAAAAACCATTAGATTGTTTTTCATCCTTTTCTGGCTGAAAATATGTAATGTGGCTTGTCAAGTTTGTTGTGTATCCAAAATATTTCAGTTCAGCTTCATAGAAGCTAAAGTGCTTCCACGTGTTTGCTCTTATACAGATAGCGCCGGTCACATGCATGATATTGGCTGTCCAGGCACTCCATTTCTGCTTTACCAACTGCCTTCTTATACGTTCTTCCAATACTACCTTACCAATTAATTTTTTTTACTTCTGTGAAATGATTTAGAATCTTCCAGCTCTACATTCTTGTGCCTCTAAGATTTATTTCCCCCACTCCTGCTTTGTAAGAACAAAGGCTGTTGGGAAGAAATATTTTTTTTCTATACAGAACAAGAAAATGAAACAATGCAAACATATGCTTTCGCTCATAGGGAATTATTTGTATATTTTTGTTTACATGGGACAGGGTGTGAGGAAGCGCCAATGGCAATGGGAGTTTTCATCAAATCTGTGATCTTTTATCTCAATTTGTGATAATTGTGAGCCAGTAGAACATGCAAATGAATGTTGGATTATACACACAGTTTTTCTGGAAACTAGCTCGGACTGAATCTACAATAATTGATGAAGAAAAAAAGAGAATTAAATACAACCAGAGAAAAGTGGTGACCGAGATGGTTTGGGGGGTAAGGGAAAAGGGAATAGAAAATGTTGCTTACGACTGTGGCCGCACAGATTTTAGGAGGCATTTGTACTATTCATTTAAATGGCTGAGCAAATAGGTGAACATATCTGGAGGAATATGTTGAGGCTGATCTTATTCTCAGTTTATGCAGTGTGCTTTACTTGGATATGATGTGAAGAATAATACTTTTTTCCTCAGTGCATGTTAAATGCAGAAAGATATGATTGTTGTTGCTATTGGAAAGATGTCTCATTCTGACTCAGGATAATAAAGGAGCAGGGCGCTGTGTACCAGATAGAAAAAGAACAATGCACAGACAGCCGATGACGTAATTACTGTTAACTGTTTGTGTGTATGCTGAGAAGTTCGTTTCTTTGTGCTATAAATGATATGACAGACAGAAGATTCTTTGAGCTCATATCAGAGATGCTACAACGTTTTGTCATGTAGGCTCCCTGATTGATCAGTTTCATAATAAAACCCAGAAAAACTGTTTGACTTAAGACTCATTCAGTAAGGGCTTTACTTGGTCTCAATGAATAATCACCTCCACAAATATTTCAGGTAAAAGGAATAAAATAGACGTTTCCCTTTTTTATAAGAATATTTCCTGTCACTACTTTTTAAGACTGTGAAAACGAGGCTCTAGTTGTTAAATGTTTCCTAAAAGTGAAACTGTTAAACTCTTAAAGCTGGAATTCTAAAAACTGTATCTTAATTGCAGCATTTCAAATGTATGGTAGTTGTGCACAATGGTAAAATAGAAAATATGTCTCTGTCCAGATCTCCATGGTCTGTTGGTTTTACTGTGTTGTGGTTTCTGTCTTTTTGGTTTCTGGGGTCATTGTTGTGTTAAGTTTTTTTCTTTTTTCTCTCTCTCTTTTCCTTTCCCTGCTTTGGTTAATTTTTTTTTCTGGGCTTGGTTGGCATTTTCCTTTTATTTTCTTTTTTTTAAATTGTACTTAACTTACTGCTTTATTCCCTGGCTCGTGTGTGTGTACTGCTTATTTTTCTTTTATCATTAGTCCTGCCATCCTAACTCCTGTTTGATTGTACTTTGATCATTGTGGACTTTGTTTTCTCTGGAGCTCGGCAGCTCTGTTTGGTCCTGTTTTGAAAGTAATTAAAGACTTGAGTCTTCTACCTGACTGCTTCCGGTGGGTCTTGAATTCTGGTCCTATACATCCATGCGTTATGTTGTGACACAGACGCATTCTTTCAGAGGGAATGTACATGGTGTCATTGAGCATGTGATGGTACTGTTATGCCCCTCTGAGTGTCAAAATGATGGCTGTGTCTGAACCAGTAAAAAAAAAAAGCCACAGTCATTGTAACAAACATATCTGTAAGGGTGGAGGAGCTGTTGTGTCATCGACAGACCAACTGATTTCAGAAAGTCTCAAGCCTGCTCATATACGTGAGCTGAATTCTGAATGTTGAGTGTTGATTGGGGTCTTTCTCCTCATTTATGCAAACCCACCATCGACATGACTATTTTTGCAAACACAGTGACAAAGAAGAAAGCATCTGAACCATAAACACAATTAAACATTGAACAACTCAGAATTGGACTGTTTGTCAGGTTACCCCCTCAGGTTTGGGTAGGGTGTGTGGTATGTTTGGTTCAGTGTTGCCCTCCATGTGCATCTAGGAACCTCACTTTATTTGACAGTTTATTGTCAAATATGACAATTTTGATTCCTTGAGCTGTTGCCACAGCAACATTAAAACAAGATAAGCTTTAGAAAAGAACTTGAGGTCAACAAGTTACAAGGACTGAACAAATTACTTTCCTGTTGACTGACTACTTTTTAACACTGAGCAGCCATAATGGTAATACCTTCCTTTATCCTCATCACAGGCTTGACTGGTTGGGGCATGGGCTTGGGGCCTTTGGGGGCGTCTCACAGTGTCTGGTACCAGAACGTTGAGACCTGAATGAATCATGTGGATTGTAGGGTGGGATTCTTGATGAACCAGTTTTTTCCCATCATATCCACTTGATTAAAATTTGATTTAGAGAGTTTAAGAAAGGGACCCTGGGTTCAGTTTTGTGTGCCTTGAGCCATTCTTGTGCGGTAGTAGCAGTGTGATGGAGCACATGAAGTGCTGTTGCCATGGGTTTGGTTTGAATGATTTTAGTTGGGTGGCATCCATTTAGATAACAATATCAGAAAACCCACATGGTCTCATTCTTTGTCCTGGTGGATCCATCAGTCAATTTTCTAAACTACCTAATCCCTATCAGGGTTACAGGAAGCTTGAAAAATTCATTCAACATCCATGTTTTTGGACTGTAGAAGAAACCAGAACATTTGTTAAAATCCAGGCAGAACATGCAGGCTCCCCACAGATGGCTCCAGCTGAAGTTTTTTTTGTAAAAGGTGATTGTTCTATCCACTGCACCACCCTGCTGCCCTCATGGTGGAATACATTATCTTGATAAACTGACAGTGTGGGAATTATTTAAACACATCTGCCCTAAAAAGATTCAGTCCACCTTGTAAACCTTTTCATAAATCTATTTTCACTGTAGGTCAGCTCTTTGACCCTAAACAATAGTCCATCAACATTGTAGTACATGAAGTATGACTATATGTCCGTTTCAAAAGGGCACACAAAAAGTCACAGTAAGGTGTTCTTTGTGGGCCCCTTAAAACTTGTGGGTTTTGCCTTTGTGACCCCCACTGGGCAGAAAATTAGAGGGGCAGCATGTCGGTTTGTGTCTGGACTGGGTCAGCACTTTTCATTAACCCATCCCTGCTCCTGTAGTGCAGTGAAAGGGCACCATATTTTCCAGCTGAAGTTAACCATCAGCAACCTGATGTTGACTTCAGAGAGCTGCTCTGACATGCCAAACAGCCAGCAGAGAAATGGCCGAGGAATGTGCGTGTCGTGCTTGTGAGAAACGGAGAAAGTGCGACTGCATGTGTGGGTGGTGAGCACTGAAGTGAAACACGAGAAAATTGAGCTTTTAATTCAGAGACCAAGTGACCCACCCAAGAAACACTCTTCTGACACAAGCAGCTACATTAAATTTTCTTTCGTTTCTACAGTTTTTCTCCTCTGGTTCTAGCTGAATAAGACGATTTTTAAAAAAAGTTGTATTTTGTTTCGAGTATACTACCGTTTGAATTATTTTAGAGTGGCTGAAAGATCTGAAACAAATTAACAATACCTTACCCCCATGATAAACCTTTTTCTTTTCACTCTCATGATAATAGCAATGATTTGTTTTCAAATGAGTCCAGTATTCATTCTGCAGGGTTTCCTTGTAAAAATGTTGATGGTGAGACAAAAGCAATCAATTTTAATTTCAACAGTTTGCAACCGAATCACAGTACTTTGTTACTTGTATGCTGACATGAGACTTGGATACCACACAAGTTAAGATAAAATGGTAAGAACTTGATTTTAGTGACGTAAAAATGGCAAAACCCCCTCCTCAACACCCCTTGATATTTAACAGGATGCATGCAACCTATCCATAATTCAATGCACATATTTCCTTGCAGCTGCATGGCTTCAGTATATGGAGCAAATTCTAAATTTAGATTAGAAATATTAGACTTATGTAATAGAACTATTTACTTTTTACAAAAGTGGCACAGTTGTTTCTCCATCTCTCCAGCATATGTAGCACTAAAAATTATTCTAATGCACAAACAATATAGTTAAGTCCTAGTTTCTATTTTCAGTAAAAAGCTTGTTTCCATACTAGTGTTGATTGACCTTTTTTAAAAAATGTGCTTTTTACTCACAAGCTATGTGTAAAGCAATTATCATGGCTTTTTTTTTTTTTTAGCTTTGTAATTATGACACAACTAAAGCTATATTCATTTGGCTTCACAAAAATAGTACATCATTAAGCGGAAAATATGTTCTAATTAAACAAAGTTTTTATTATGTGTACTTCCGAATAGTCTGCTAAGGTTTTATATTCATCCTCTCTTCTCCTTGCCTGTTCATTAAAGCAATTAGTTACAGTGCTGATAATGCAGTGTTTCCATTTTAAAGCTGGAGGATCAGCTTGATGATGGCAAAACACATTTAGCACAGAGATGCACACTTCCACATCTATGAGGAAGTGTGATTTAGAATAATTGACTATTAGATATTGTAATAAATGAACATTTACTAAACCAAAATGAGTTTAATTTTATTGCTTCTGTTTGACACAGTACTTGTGTAACTGTTGCTCCGACAGATGGTGAAAAGCATAAATCCTGATATAAATCGAAAGAATTGATCTGAATCCGACTCATCTAAATAGAGTACTTTAAAGTACGTGTTTTCAGAAATTCTGTAATTTTTGGAACGATGGAAGCCTTGATTTCACATGGAGCACACCAACAGCAGGTGGTGTACATTTGTGTGTATTTCAATTTAATTGCTCTTCATTTTTTTTATCACTGCAGAGTCCGATGTATTTCACTGGGAACAGTCGTGTTGACAAACCTCATAATGCTGAACTTACCATGTTTTGGATGGATGTAGGAGGGTTTTATCTGAATTGGAAGCTGGGAAGCAAAGCTGAAAGTGGTAGCCAAATCTTCCTTTGTTGCTCAAAACCCAAAAGCTTCAAAGCTTGCAGCCATTTTTCGTATTGACTGATTTCATAACTGGGATGCTGAGCAAAACTGCACAGCTAGACTGCAATTCTACGCGTTCCTGGCTTTAACTCCTACACTCTGCTGATCTCAGTGGAGCACTCCTGGGCAAGATGGAAAAAAAGAAATCTGGTTTTATGGGTTTTTTGGGGTTTTTTTTTCCTTACAGAACGGGCCCAGTTAGCATTGCAGCAGGCAACAAAGATGCACCATGACTCATTTCAGCTAATTACTCTACAGAACATTTTAGTGATTTTAGTTTTGAGAAGCAGTAGAAAAAAGGGAAGCTAAATTACTACTAGAAGAAATGATGCCCTAAGGCTGAAATGAAAGAGCAGTGTTGAAATATTACCTCCATAGTTCACTTAATACCTGGTCTATCTAGGCTGCAATGCAGCATAAAAACAAGCCATCGGGGATCAAAACAGGTTCTGCTGTCTGTATAAATGGACTGATATGAAATATATATAGAGAGAGATATCTATATCTATCTATTTATCTATCTATCTATCTATCTATCTATCTATCTATCTATCTATCTATCTATCTATCTATCTATCT
>JBBBVU010000013.1:7387936-7399695 GCA_037177055.1 Atherinosoma microstoma
GGGATGGGAATGAGACACAATGTCTTCCACTGGGTGGGAACAACACCCAAACGCAGGCTCAGGTTGTAGATGTGTTGGAGCGGCACTCCAAGCTCAGCAGCACAGACTTTAAGCAACTTTGGTGACACCCTGTCAGGCCTAGCTGCTTTCCTGGCACGGAGTCGCTTCATTCATCTGCTGACCTGCACTGCAGAGATGGTGGTGGGGGTGGTTATCTACTGTATTGTGATTTTAAATTTCCTCCTGTTATTGAGTTAGCTAGCAAACAAGCTGGTCAGTTGACATAACATATTTTTTCTTATAGATTAAAACTACGGCTGTCAGTTGATTTAAAAAATTTTAATCGCATGAGTTTCCTGAGTTAACTTGCGATTTTCGCAGAATTTTTTACATTTTCATTTTTAGTTTATTTATTTTTTTAACGGGATACATATATCATTATATAATAATTATGTAAGCTGTTAGGAAGCACACAGATTCTAAACAGATAATTAATCCTGATTTATTTTATTTATTTATTGTAGTTGCCCTTGTGTGAGGTAGACTTAGACTTGTGATTTTTGAGTTGCATTGAATGCAGCACAGCTGCAAGCTGCATGTCGCTGATTTTCTATTCCTCAACCCGTGGCCGGTTTGAGTTGGTTATTCCTGTATTATTTGGAGAAATTGGTTGATGAAGTACCTAAAAGGCTTTAAAGCTAAAAAGTCCATGTAAAAGAGCCATTCTGTGTCAGAGCCATAACCTTTTTTACATCACTTCCTGAAATCACGCCAACGGCGCTTGTTAATCACTCGTTAAAAGTATGACCGCTGTTAAGGCAAATTACTTTTAACACGTTAACTCTGACAGCCCTAATTAAAACTTAATGTTACTATCAAATAACAAGGAGGAAACTAACAAACTTGTGAATTAGGGAATGTTTTCCAGAATGTGGTGAACAGGGAGTTAATTGTTTTATATTGTTGTGTATTGTAGGTGTTGGTCAGGCTAAAGTGATCAGAGAGTGAAGTTACTGTGGTGTGTCGTGTCGTTAATGTATGGCTTTGTTTTTGTTTGTTTGATAAAGGAAACAAAAGTATCCCATTAGATGGAGACTTAAAAGCATCACTCTGGCCTCTATAAGATTACCCTTTAATGGTGTCAGGACTCTCTTAATTCCAATACAACAAATTTCCTCAGGGCTCTTCTGCAGACTCTTACGCACAGAAGTGGTCAGTGGATTTCAGTTTAGCTGATGATTCTAGTCAAATGGTTGCTCTTTTTTCCCATGGAGAAGGATGCAGAGTTATTATGGCAGAGAAGCAAAGTCTTGATCCCTGCAGGCTGTGACGGCATTGTTGGGCTGAAACTTCAAACACTCTGGGATCTGCCCATCCTGTGTCGCTGAGTGGGAACACAGAGACGTCTGTCTGCCAAATGCCTCCTGGGACACGGAGCATTACACATCAAAACAGCAGGCTGTTCACTCTGTAAACATGACAACATAGAATCTTTTGGTCATATTATGCAGCAGCAATGATCTGTGGGGGCTGATTAGTATCTGAGGTATTATGTACCAGCAATGTGCTGCTGCTACACTGCCAAGCAAACACTAAAAATAGTTCTGTATTATAGTCGTGACAAACTTACAACCTGTTGATGATGGACTTTATTAATGTTTAATACACAATCATTTAATGCTTCGGATCAGTACAGTCAGGCACAGGGAAAACTTTGGACTGCACATTTTAATGCATCATTGCCTTATTCCCAGAGTGGTAATGATTTATAAAACCTACTTATGATTGTAAATGAGAGCACATAATCTCTTTAGTAGTTGACAATTAAGCATGTCTTGGGAGCGTTTGGTTTTATAAGGCTATATTTATTGGGGTTTGCATCATTCTTGCATTTACTTTAATATCAACTGTAGACTTATAAAGATATTGTATATTTTCCCAGACTTCTAGCCTGTGCTTCCTTCTGCTATTGTGCCATCTACTTTACATGTGTGTGAGAGAGAAATGGATGCAGTGTCCTATAAAGTAATTTGTCTGTTTTGACAATTTAGTGTTAGTTTTATACGTATAACATGCATACAGGCATTATAAACAGGATTTAAACCTCATCAACCTTTACGATCAGCTCTGATTAATCATATATTCATGAACTCTGTAGCTGTAACGGGTAACTTACACATTACAGCATTACAGTGTGAATATGACACATGAAATCCCAGCTAATTGCATCATAGATGACTGAAATGCTGTGACGCAAAACAAGTCCTGATGGAAACTGTTTCATTCTATTCTCCCTTTTATATTCTTCTGCTCTGTATTATTTTTAGAAGATTTGGCATACCTTTTCACTTTTATGCAGACAATGCTCAAATTCATTTCCCCCTCAAACAAAATAAACAAAATTCTCTGTTTAAGCTGATGGAGTGCCTTTAAAGAGGTCAAAGAATGGATGGCTTTTAACTTTTTAAAACTAAATGAAGACAAAACAGAGGTCATTGTGTTTGGTCCTAACAGGTCTCATGATCTCTCTCTTTTTGATCTGGGTCCTTTACAAGGATTTCTAAAACCCATCATTTCTACCCTTGGCTTGAAATTGGACAGTGATTTTAAAATTTACAGGCAGATTAATAGCGTGGTGAAATCCAGATTTGATCAATTACGGCTTTTATCAAAAATTTAAACAGTTTTATCTTTTAAAAATCTTGAATGTGTAATTCATGCTTTTATTACCTTCTTAAGGGTAAAGGAAACACTGAAATTAAAACAGCCTTTTCAACATGAAAAAACTTTGCAAGATGTACCAAGCTTCATTGTTGAAGTCATATTGGTTTACCATGGTTTCTTTTAAAAGAAAAAAAAACAACTAAAAAGTGTTATTGCAGTTTTGCATAAAAAAAAAAAACCTTCTTAAATGGTTTGCCGTGTAACTTTTGGCCACTAGGGGGCGCTGAACCTGTAACTTCCCACACATAACGCTGGCGCAAAATTAAACAGTCCCCAACTGTGTTTTGGAATCGTGCTGGCAGACAACTTTGACCAGCCGATTCGAAGTAATTCGGAATCAGGAATTCAGGCAAAAACTGCCCCAAAAAACATGGCTAAAAATTTAAAGTTTTGGGTATCGAATGAAGCAGTAACTTTGACACAACTCATGTCAATAACTTATTGTAATGAAAACTTCAGCATTAGCCCTTAGCTTATGGGACATTACAGTAGTACTGCTTCCTATTGAACAGCGTATGAAAACCATAAAACTAAACCAAGCCAGTTGCTAATCGATCTGTTACTACTTTGATATTTACATGAATTATATGAAATGCATTTATTGCAAGCAAACCAGCCCCACTTGTGCGAAATGTTAAGGGAGTCACGTTAGCTTTGGTCTGTAGCCGATTAGCTTCAACTAACCACATGAAACTTCTACTAAACAGCAAAATATAGACACAGACGTATACTACAACGTTCTGCAGCTCATCAGGCACTTACAGCTGTTGTTTTGAAAAAACGCTGGCTGAAAGATGTGACAAAGTTCATCACATTTTGGTACGTTTGCACAACAGGCAAAGAGCTAACTTACCAGTCTAATAATACTGAGGCAAACAGAGTGGATTTTTCATCCACACTGCTCTTTCATCAGACTCCAACGAGCGAATTCTTTGCCAAGGTCGTTTTCTCGCGTCTTTCCTCTGGATGGATCCCTTTCTCTTTCTGGCCTCCTAAGACACTGTTTTCACCTTCTTACTTCATTCAGCCATGACAAACTTTCTATCAAAGAGGAGGAAGAAGTAGCACAAAGCAGAGCCTTCTGTGTTTATAGAGGGGGAGCCGTAAAGCAAAGCGCTGCAGGTCACATGATGTCATGAGAGACGGATCCACTTCTGCAAAGTTCCAATGTCTGGTTTCTGAAGAGGGCAGCCCCCTCAGAGCGCCAACATGCGTCAAACAGTGTATATTGACCCCAATAATCATCCATTATAACTCACATTAGGCTAATATTTGGGTCAAAAGTTACATGGTATCCCTTTAAATGTAAACCAGCACTACTATTCAATAGAAAAAAAACTAAAACACCTGAACTTCTGTTTTCTCTATATTTGATAAGGAATCATTTTGTCATGTTAAATGTTAACACATTTGTAAACACTCACCCTCGGGTAGCAAATAATTTCCAAGATAGTCTATGATGGAGTGCATTGTTTTTTGTTCAAGACGCAGACTCATTTGTCACTCTATCTTTTTTTAATTTATTTTTTTAACCAAACTCATTAATATCTCAGAACGTCACAGAAGCTAGTATTTTTTTCCCTTTGTTCTTGTCAGTGTTCTTGTCATTCTTCAATGTCATGCGGTGGGTGAATTATAAAGCTGAGTGTGTATTCTTCCCACTCTTTTTGCCACCATCCCCTCCCTGTCTTCTCCACCATCTTATCTGAGCAGCCTCCTTCAGCCCAGACTCTTCCCGGTGACCTCCTCCTGGATGTCAGCCAGAATGCCGATTTCTGCAACTGTCTGTCAGCAGAATACCGATGGATTAATGCTTTCACTGTGGCCATTTATAAAGATGTAGAGAGGCTCCCCTAATTGAGTACAGCTTAGACTGCATTGGACCAAATGAGAAGACTTGAGACATCATGGGTTTGTGTGTTTTTGGGTGTTAAGTTATGAAGATTGGGGTTTCTTTCTGCTCCGACGGTCAGGTATAGTTCCTCTGGTGTAAAATTTCAAATGTTGCTCTCAAATATTTATGTATGGGCTAAAGACTGAGACTACACACCATCTTTTCATCTTAATCATTGTCTTTCCCTGTTGAGTGTGGCAGAAGTTGTTATGTGGATTTGATCTTGACCTTCTGCAAAACAGCATTGTGGAGTAATGATAAAGTATTGGAGTCTATGCCACTGGCACCAGTAGTGATCCACGGGCACTCTGCTGGACACACCCTGACTACTTGGCTCGTTTGTCTCATCCATCTTTGCTGCTCTCATACAACGGAGGATTCCAGAGCTGCAGTCATTTGTTCTCTGGATGAAAGGGAGAAGATGTACTTATGTGAGATGCTTCAGACTCAGAGCGTGTTTCCTACTGAACTGGTTTGTAGGTTAGAAGCAGTGTAGTTTAATCTTCTTAATCTGCATGATGAGACTGGTAGTGTTTATTTTTTCAGATTTTTACCTCTCCGAATCTGACTGCACTGTCATTGTTATCACTAAGATTTTTTTCTCCAGTTGCTTGAATTCACCTTGAATTAATTTCTGGGAATCACTTCTTTAATATTCGTGCTGGAGAGAGAAACCTTTTAATTATTAAGCACAATTTTTATTTTCATATAGAGAGACTAATATTTGCAATCAAAGATGGATCCCATTAACCTCTTCATCACAAGGCCCATTTTCACTGCCTCCTGTCTGAACTGACATGCCCAAAATAAATGAAGTATATCTTCACAACTACAAGGACTGTATAATCTTAAAGCCAAGACATTTGAGATTACTACAGTAATGGTCAGAAGAATTAAGATATGTTATTGTGTCAAAGTAAATCACCTGGAACTCTGCAGAAAATGTAAATTGGTTATCTTCTCCTCAAAGAAAACCATCCAACTTATTCCTGAATTTAGCAGCTACCCTGTGGTTTTTACTGGAAGTAATGTGTGATGAGGTATTGTGCAAAGGTAGAAGCTAAAGTGAACCTGAGCGGTTTTACAGATGTTTTAATAGAAGTGTTGTGCAGGTAAACATTTCTGCAGCCCACCAGCTGATTTTGATGATCAACTGCTCTATAAGTCATCATAGTCAGGAGAATCAACAGATACCCTCCCAAGTTCCCCTCAGAAACACAATGAGGATCCAGAGAGAAGTGACCACCAAGACAGTATAATAGGATGTGTGAGTACTTCTCTTCATGTAAACAAGCAGAACTATTGTGATTCAGTATAAATACAACTTTTGACCCCAAAACAGCAAAAGTAAGACTTGCTTTGTGATTATATGATTTTCTTTGTTTGCTACCCTTTGGCTGCTAGATCAGTGTTCATCACACAGTGATGCAACATATATTTGTAATCAGCAGAGTCTCTGCCTTCATAGGAGGCTTGTTTTTGCTTGATGTGGAGAAATTGGCAGAAGCTCTAAAGTGGACAGTTCTGTTCTCATGTCTTTGTTACATGCCCATAGAATCACTCAGGGTTTGAACTGTGTTCTTCTTTGTATGGCAATGCTCGGTAGTCTTTCAGCTGAGGGTCTCCCTGAGATTTTGGTGTGCTACATGTTAGGATTGGTGCTTCCTAGTGTGTGCAAAGATCTTCTGTACTACACGTATCTCATGCTGCCCCCTGTACTCTCATGAAGAAATTACCTGTTTTTGTCCATCTAGCCAAAGAATGTGCCTTACTTATTAAGATATTTCCAGACAGAATTATGTGGCTGTCAGTCCTTCTCTTTGTAGATGCCTTTCCCAAAGATGGATCACTTATTTTTCACAAGTGGAAATGTTGAACATCTGGATTCTCTTTATTCCTCAGGTCCTATCAAGGAATATAGCTGCCAACAAACTTTCATGACCAGAAACTGTTGTGGTCAAGGCCTTTTCTTTTGTTAGTGGTGTCTTTCATGATGGGAATTTTGGACTATTTTATAATTGATTGCACTGATAGTTGACCGGGCCTGTATGTGGTATTTAGAAAGTTTAAACTATTGGAACATTTCAGTCTCCAGCGCATCTTTGAAAATGGCTCTAGTGAATTAGTTATATAAGTAATAATGAACATTTCAATTAAACGTAGTTTGTTGATAAACATAACTCCTGATCAAATAATTTTTTTCTGTAGTATAGAGCGTTTTTCAACCACTGTGCCGTGGCACACTAGTGTGCTGTGAGAGATTGTCAGGTGTGCCATGGGAAATAATCCAATTTCACCCGATTGGTCTAAAATCAATTTTTTGAAAACAAATTGATTAATATCAGCAAAAAATACGCCAAAAAATATTTGATTTCTATTAAAGACACTTTGACAATATTACTTTTTATTGTATGTAAAGGCTGCAGAGTTTCTTTTTTTTTTAATATTTTTGGTTTGTGGTGTGCATTGTGATTTTTTTCAACGAAAAAAATGTACCTTGACTCAAAAAAGGTTGAAAAACACTTATCTAGAGGAGAGTGCTCAGTCTTCTCATTACAGTCCAATGGATATCTTTATAATTTTATCCATTATTCTCCTGTCTCAATGCAGTTCATATACTTGGTGTAAAGCACATGAAGCATATGATTGAGAGGCCTTCTGCTTACCTGATGATGGCAATATCATTTTGACAAGCTGGGGATTAATGTCTACATTGAAGCAAGCAATGTTGATTGCAGATGGATAATTATGCCTCATCTAAGTGAAGTCTTTGAAAAACTCATTTTTTACCATTTGGATCTGAAGCGGGGCAGAGTCAGGAAGTCAACTTATGCTATTGTTACTGAAAGAAAAGCGTGTTGAGAGTGTTGATCTGTCTGAAATAAAAAAATTGCCATAAAACCATCCTCCTTACTGTCTGTAGATTCAGGTTGTTTACCAGATCTCTAAGCTCTGCTGTGTTATGGCAAGAAACGGGTAATGCACCGTTACTTTTCAGAGTACAGTTACCAAGAAAACATGCTTTTGATTGCGAGGACAATTGACCCTTGCAATTACAATATTGCAGGGAGTCTGAAACTAAAAGTTCAGGAAATGGTTTTGCACCCTGCACTGTTTGTAAGAAACCCATCTATAACTCACTACTTGGGCTGTTTCTGTGTTGGCATCAAGGTTTATTGTCCTTTATATAATGTACAACATACAAAAATATAGGGTACAAAAAAATTCACAGTGTCTAAAAGGCAGTGATTATAGTCTACATGACAGGTCTAACAGTACACCTGGTAAGTTGCATAGAAGGGCACAGAGCCTCACATCACGGGGACAGAGCTCAAAATCACCAATCACATCAACGCCTTCAGACCAGGCCAATAAAATCTTACTTTAGATTAAAATGACATCTTTTAAATTCCATTTACTGTAATTTGATTATTTGCAGTGTGTAATATTTCAAACTAAGTGCAACGATAAGTTATTTTTCACTCTGGGTTCAAGTGTTTGGAAATGTGATGTTTGAGCAGCTGGGAAAGGCCATTAAGCCACAAGCCGTTGGTCACATTGTGGAGCTCTGTCCCCAAACAAACCTCATGTTTTTGTGTACTTAGCTGCTGCACTTTTTTTCTTTTTAACTAAGGCTTTTTTTTTTCTTTTTTTCTTTTTTCTTCTTAAACAAACAGTGTTAGCTATACAATATACAGATAAATTTACACAATTCTCTTCAGGGACATTTAATGGGCTGAAGGCTGCTGCTCCTATATACAGATAGAGCTCTCATCTCGTGCATGTACATTAGCTAAACAGAAAAGCATTGCTTGATTAGCATTCATCAGTCAGGCAATAACAAAATATAGCAGTGAAAATGCCCTTAAACCAAGCTGTGACTATAAATAATGTCCATTTCACCACTGCAGGAACCAGAGGTGCAATTCTTAAACTTAAAAATGGTTAACATCTCATACATAATGGATAGAAAAACCTGTAGAATGATCAGTGACAAAATGTAGGTAGGAAATGCACAAATACATAAAAAGAAAAGAAACCTTTACAGGTCTTTTACTCATGTAAGCATTTACATTGTACAAAATACAGTGACCTCCTGTTTACCCTGGCACTGAAACGGGTTTGCGTGTACACATTCACTCACGCATGCATTCGTTTTGATCTTTTATTTTACCGGCAAACTTCTAAGCAAGCACAAATGACTCTTTTCAAGTGAGTTGTTAGTATTTGTTTCAACAAAGGAAAGAATGAAAACATTAAAATTCATTGTTTTATTTCAGGAACATGTGTTGGATATGCAGCGCTTATGCTGAACAACCAAAATCCTAAATGTGTTCATTCAGTGAAGTGAAATTAGGGATACGAGAATTAAGCAGTTATCTTATTTAACCAAAATATTTCCTCCTATGCTACGGCTCATCTGAGCATAAAACAATCTTGAAAAACAAACTTTTAAAAGAACAAGTGCCAGTTTACTAGCTTATACTACCATCATAGAAAAACCCACTCCAGTTGTTCAGCTCAATGGCCATATTTGATATGACCACCAAGCTATTTAGCACTCAGTAGATTTGCATTCGTTCAGTGGAGAATTAATTGGAGAATCAATCAACTCTCACCCAGAAGTCATTTGTTGTTTTTTTCCAAGAATAAAAAAAGAGAAAAATATAAATGAAATAGATATCGCCCCGGCCTTCTATTGCATACAGGCACCCACGGCATTCCCAAAGCTTTGACAGTTCTGAACGCTCTCCGCACTCCTTGTTTTAACCGTCCTTGCCAACAAAAGGCATGAGACTCTGATCCTAAGCAGATTTAGAGAATATTTCTCTCCAGCTGAGGGTGATGTTGCTTGTTACTTTTTTACAAAACCTTAATCAACTTTAAAGTTCTTATCTTTCCTGTCATGAAATCCCAACAATGGAGGGAGAGAGCATTTCCCCCCAAACAACCAAGCTGATATTGATCTCTAATTTATTTCATCATCGACTTCATTGAGTTTTCTCTTTTGTTGTTCCCTTTCTCTGTAGTGTGTGGCAAGGACATGACCACATTCACCTTTTGTTCTCTGTAAATGCTTTTGTTGTCAAGGGACTCCGGTTCATTACAGGCTAAGAATGTGGTTTGTAATGAAGAGGCATATAATGGTAACTTAGCTCCAGAGATATTTTTTTTTCTTTGTCGTTGTCCATTATTGTGGGTGTTCATCCTAGTATCTGCTCTGAGGTGGAGTGGTCACAACAATCTCTCCAAACCAGAACTTGTCCTTCAGTTTTTCCACTTGTTCCCCACATGAAGCATTGAGTTGACACAGCTATATCCAGTCAGGCTCTTAGAAAAACAAACCCCCAGCTGGTTGCATAAGTTCATGACTTTACCAGGGTGAAGGCATTGTTATCCAAACCCACTTGTCCTGATGGAAAGTTCCAGAAAACACCCCTGAAAACACAAACCCCACCATGCAAGAGAGACTATGGGAGCAATAAGGGAGGAGGGAGGGTGTTGAGCATGAGCAGAGGGGACCTAGCCAAGCTCAGAGTAGAATTTCAGTTCATGTGGGTTCAGTTGTGTCACCACGGCATTGAGGCGGTGTCCATTGGGGGCAAGGGGATGGAGAGCTGATTGTGCTCCTTGTCTCAGCTATTGTTGCTGTGGTTGTAGGTTCTGCACGGTGAAGGGGAGGAGTTGGGCTGGTAGTCGAATTTGCCAAGTGTTGTGGGATAGTAGGTGGTGGTGTAGACATTTGTCTGCTGGAGTGGCGTTGGGTAGAAGTTGGATCTTTCATCTGGCAGCAGGTTGTTCTTGTTCAGTGTCTGAAATGACGGCATTGTAGAAAGAAAGACTTTAACTTCCACTTTTCTGGTGGAATCATACAGATGTTTAATATGCTGTGCCATATTACCGAATAACTGAACTTTCTTCGAACAGGAAGTACATGTCCGACCTTTAAAGCGGGCACTACTGATGGTACAGTAGTAATACTTTACTGTCTTTTTTTTATTTTTTAACTTAAAATGCAGCCTGGCCAGCTATTCTTTTACCTCGTTTCCCTGTCTCTTCGCTGAGCTAATCGTCTCATGGCTGTTGTCATATTTATTTACATGTAACTGAATGCCTCTGAAGTGCCAAAGTAATGTATTACCTAGTTTTAAAGTAAATACGTTCTTTTATATGGGTGAAAGTTTGTTTTTTAATGGTTTTTAGTGTTACCTCTTCATTGTATATAAATATAACACATACGTAAACTATCTAGAACAGAGGGACTCAGTCATTTTAAATAGTTTTATTTTATGGATTAATTCAATCTTTCCCATCTTAAGAAGTATTTTTTTAAAACCCAGCAGTCTCTCTGTGAGAGGAATTGAAAGCTTAAAAGGAATTCTTGCCTGCAGGAGAATAAAATGCGAGGAGCCTTGAGATTGTTTCTTGTTTGTGTATTTATAACCAAAGCAAACCATTTTAACAAATTTAATTTGAATCTTGTCAAGTATACTCAGTACTCTAATATACAAGATGACAGGAATTTGCTGGAGGTCTCTTCAATAAAAATAAGTCCAAAATCCACATTTTATGGTAATGCAATTGCCAGGTCTCTAGTAAAAGCCGAACATAGGGGCGAAACACTTTCCAGGGGGAAGCATTAGACTAATGTAATCCATCGGAACAGCTCTTGGGACCACGGCAGGAAGATAATCAGGTTAGAGTCAGTAAAATACACACGCGGGGCAACATAAATTGGCCTGGAGGAGAAGGAGCATATTGCACAAAAGTGCTGTTTGGGTACAGTGACATTGCCTGCACATCCTGCAGAGTCTGGCCACCTCCTGTGGTCATTAAAGCTAATGAGTTCAGGCTCTCAACACCACAATGGTTGTCAGCACCACATCCACATAACCACACAAGTATCTGGAGTCTGAGACGATCAAATCACAGTTATGGGGAACTGTGGCTAGGCACATTGTTACTGCCATGCTTTAGTTGTTTGATAAAAGCCAAAATGCCTGACAATGTATTCATAAAGGTTTGAAGAAAATGACTAAAGGGCTCCCACCCAGCAGTTTGCAATACTACAAGTAGGCTTTTAGCTATGTTAATTATATATATATATATATATATATATACACACACACACACAGTAAGA
>JBBBVU010000013.1:7404979-7430053 GCA_037177055.1 Atherinosoma microstoma
GCTGGACATGGTTTCATACAGGTGTGTCTGGCTTTTCTTCACGCCCTGTGACTGATTTCTCAGTCCCTGATCTGTCTGTTTTCAGGCAGCCATCAGTGTGTCTCTATATTTACTGGGTTGTTCAAAGTCTCTGAGGATGGTACTTGCCAAACACTCGTGTCACACCCAGTGATCCTGGCTGTATAGAGATAGAGGCTTGTGCATTTTTTGGAACATGAGCAGATAAAAGAATTCTTCAAATTCTCCAAATTTGCAATAAGCAGCTGACTGATGCGTTAAAATTGCCAGCATACTGCATATCTTTACACTAATGAAACCAACCAGTGGATGCAGGTTCTGAATCAAATCAAATCTTTTTTTTAAAAGCAGGAAACTGCAAGTCTGAAGTGATAACTTTAAAATCCTAAATGGAAATTTGATGTACTTCAGTTTTTTGCACTTCCTTTTCTGAATCCTTTTTCCAGCCCTGGATGTTGTAGTTTCTTGTTGTGACCTGCAGAAAAGAGTTACACCTTCCAACTCTGCTCACGTACAAGTTGTTTATCATGTTACTTTACGGGCCACCCCCACTAACTTTAACCTGTTGAATTGGGTGTTTGATAGTTAAGCTGTGTGTTACAGCCTTACATACTTGCTGTAGGTTGCTGTGAGGCATTTTACAATAAAACTAACAGGACTCTAAAGTTTTAACACTGAATTAAAATGTGCATGCTGGAAAAAAAATTTTTAAGTCTGTGCATCAACCTTGAGCAAGACTCCAAGTCAGAGTACCTCAAGCTTATGAGCTCTGTAGCAGACTAAAATCCTTAAGTTGAATTAACTTGAATCACTCCTGGGTGCTCCTGGGTTGGTCTGATAAACCATGCCATGAATCAGCCTCAGAATAAACTGAGCAAATGATAATTCACTGCCAAAATGATTCATACAGGCACACAGCTCAGGAAATAACTTGCTCTGCTGAAGTTGGCTTGTTTAGACAATTAAAGGATGCAATAAGAGGCGGCAGTAGAAAACTGACCACTGCAAAAATCTCTTGCAGATTTCAGTCCTGTATGTTTTTTTTTTCACAATTATCTTCAGGAATTTTCAAAAGTGTTGTTTCTTTTGTTGATCTCAGCCTTCACAAGTTAAGCAACATGCACTCGGGCATGCCCTTTTCTTCTGTATCATAAATTCTAAGGACGCAAAGAAAAAAAAAAAAAAATCAATTCTGATGTGTCTGCAGTTTCCTGACACAAGAAGCAAAACATTTTTCTTCTTCCTCTCTGACCAGTTATTAAGATTTTGCAGAGTGAAACAACAAACATGAAAATGCACATATAATGCATGAAAATAGACATGTTCCAGACCTCTGTGGAAACATACAGGGGTAAAACAAACTTGAACATGCACACAGACAGAGCAGTGCCAGCTGTTAATCCACTTACCTCCACATTGTTGGTCCTTATCAAAACCAGATGCTGGGAGAATGACTGCAGAGAGGAGAGGAACACAAGTCAGACACACATGCATGCACACACACATGCAAACACGCACTCTTTCCGGGAAAAATGGCATTCAGAACACAGCCACTGACTGTAACATCAGGGGAGTTGACATGCAGAAACAAAAACACTGAATGAGAAATTGAAATGTCTTCTCGGTGTTCAGCAAACGGTCCATGGGGATTTTTTTTAAAACTTACTGTATCAGTAAAAATCCCTCCATCTGCTCCATCTGAATGAACTTGTCTAGTTGCTGTTAAACAGTTTATGGCAAGACAATAGTTTACAGGTTCAGTATGTACTGTCTTCAGAAGAGGAGGGAATTGTTTGTGTGTCATCAATTTCAATCTCAGTGCCACATGTCCACATTTTTTGTCAAACAAATTTGAAAATTTCTTCACAGCTGCCTCCCCTCTGCGAGTGGCCTGAACCAATCCATCCGTCACATCATAGAAATTTGCAATAAAATTAGATGTGATTTGGTGATGTGATGCCACATTAATATTAAGTGGTTTTTTTTTCTTTCTTGAAGTCATTATGGATTCTGAACCTGTAGAGGTGTATGCTGGCAGGCCATGAGATCATTCAGGAGAAACTTTCTGAGATTGACATCAGCATAACAAGGTGCACAGAGGGCCAACAGGGTGAACTGCTGACTTACTGGATTCACATGGACCCAATGATAGGTAATTAACATAAACAGATGAGTTTAGTGTACAACGGAGATGTCAGACAGCTACACACACACACACACATGTTTATGCATATTTGTGAGGATGATGACAGTGATGGTTTGGTAAAAGGTTGACTAAATAATATTAACCTTTCCTCCTAAATTAACCTGACAATAAACAACCAAACATGAAAACATTTCTCACCAAAGAATGTACTTTGCTGAAACAAAGCAATCATTGTTCCTACCTGTTTTAGACAAATCTTTGCATTAATTTTCAAGTTTTAGTTGTCAAAACGAGAACGACACCTGGAGCACGCAAAATTCTACCAAGACCAATATTCCACTTATTTATACTGATCTGCAACCAAACCGCTCAAACATCTGGACAAGGTTCACCAGATGTTCCACCCCTACACCACATCTCATAAAACTTAGCTTGCTAATCTGTCAACAAGAATCTAAAAGATAGTACCAGGTTTAGTCATAAGAGTGAATCTTTTCATATTTTGATTGTGAAGTGCTGAAAAAAAAAGCAAAAAAAAAAAAAGCAAATGGAGGCTCTGAAGTCTTGTGATTTGGAGTCTGGTGGTGCAAGTTGTTTTCTAACCACTTTTAGTCATTTTAGTCACCATTATTACAATTGCACTGAATAGATTACATCTAACCAGTTTTGGAGGGGCTTACCTTCGAAACATCTAAAAAAATCTTGCTTCTACTTGAAGGTATCCCACAGTTTTTGTGATAAACATAGACCTCAAATTATAATAAATACTTGTAGTGTATATTGTAACATTCAGGGATGCAAAAGACTCAATCTCAGCCTCTTGTGACGACGTTAAAGGGGATGCAATGGCATCTGAGCGCTGGCTGACTCACCAGGTATTTCATTGCAGTCTCTGCGCTGAGTGCTGTTCCCCACACAGGGACTGTTGCCCTGAGCACCACATACCCGACTCCTCATTTGCAAGCCTGACTCATCACAGGCTGACCACAGCGACCAGGCCATCCAGCCACCTAAACAGAAAAAAGATCAATCAATGTAAACCCAGACAACCACAAGGCAACATCAAACTCAGATGGCCTGGAAACCACTGCGCCCACCCAGGCTGTCACCACCTGCCCCAGTAACCTCACAAGCGAGCCAAGCAACCCAAACGCACCAAAAAGCGTTTGTGATGTAAACAGAAATGAAAGAGTAAACCCCAAGAGTTTGTTTAGTGCATAGCAGAGATATTTGTCTCCCGAGCCAAGCTTTAGTGCTGTTTCCCTGCAGCAGGCTACCAAGCAGTAAACAAAAGCTTCTACCCAAGAGGAAAGAGAAAATTCCCAACCTCTCCCTTTGAACCATGCACTTGCTGCACTCTTTCAACCCGCATTCAAGTGCAGCGAAGTGGAGGGAGCCAGGCCACCGCAATGAAAGGCTGATAAAAAAAAGCTGGTTTGTTTCTCGGCGAGCTCTCAAGTGTGCAGTTTTGGCAGAGAGAGCCCTAGTGGAAGCAGAGGAAAGACCCCTTTACCTTTCCTATCAGTCTGGTGCTCACCAACCGGCTGCTTATGCTCCACAATCTGTTGCTGTTTTTCTGCACAACCGTCTAAACATACAAAAACAACAAGCACATGAAATGTTCTTAACTGTGCATAACTTAAAGCTGCTCTAATTGCTTCATTTATTCCCTTTAATTTTTGTCATCCGATTGACCTGCGTGATCGTTCTGTTGCCTCGGATGAAACATCAAGCCTGGGGCCGCTTGTTAGTATGCCACGCTGACACTTCTTCCTGCTGTCCTCCATTACCGACAGAGACTTTAATCAAATGACCTGCGACAGGGGCATCAAATATCTCTGTGACAGCCAGCTTTCCTCTAATTACACATGCAAAGAGGGCCGTGGCACCAGGAAGACCCCAATAGATGACTGATGGTGTGAATGTCAATAAATGAGCAGACAAGGAGACATATTGGGACAGGTGCAGAGTTAAAAGGATGTGCTGGTCCACGTCAAGCAGGAAAAGCAATAACTTGAAATAAAGGAGGCTTGATTAGCATCTGCTTGAGGAGGGGGCACAAATCCATTAAATGTTCTTTGTAATTACCAGGGAGGCTGACTGTATAAGTTACTCTATTTGTGATTGACGGTTAGATGGATTCAAAATGAAAAGCATAGAAGGAAAATGATGATTAAAGAGTAACAAAAAATGAATCCACGCAGACTACACAAAAAAAGACGACACAAACAAACATGTTCTTAAACCTGTGGTGTTAGATAAATTAACTTCCTGGGTTATTTTTTGTTTTTTACCAGAAAACAAACAAAACACTAAGATGCTCATAAGTTCCCTTCAGGGATTAATAAAGTAATTAATTAAATTTGATATCAAAACCTAGAATGGGAGTTATGAGTCTTTATACTGTTCTTTTTATCCTGCTGGATTAGCAGGATGATTTCATGAATATTTCAGTGCCCCGGTGAGCAGAATGGGAGTTGAAGGGGGAGGCATGGAGGGCGTTTCTGTACTTCACATGTATCTTTACATTTAGGAGGAACAAGACTAACCTCCACAGAACACTGAAAGGTTTAATAATACTCATTTTTGCTGAAGAATTGATGTTGTGTAAATGATAAGATAGTTCAAACTATCAGCTGGAAATAAATATGAATATTTTAATTTTACATAATACAGACATAATCTTGTTTTCAACCATGTCATTAAGATTTTTGCAACTGGACCAGTGTGAACACTTATGTAGCTATTTGTGGGGTTTTGCAGTTTGATTGATGTGCAGTCTGGTGCAGCACCAACTTGTAATTTCTCTGGGCTTGAAGCAAAACAAACAAAATTCCATTTTCCTTCATAGTGAGCTCAGCAGAAGCAGAAAATGTTATCTCATACACACCTTGTAGATGGGTGTAGGGAAAGGAAACCAAGTGGAAAAAAAGCACTGGAGGTGGATAAACGTTAGTCGTCATGTTCAAACATTCTCGGCGAGCATTAATGACCGAACAGAGTTGTAGCAGCAAAAATGTCAGTTATTGAAATTTATGCAAATGAATCTGAGGAAGATGACCTTTCGTGATTTGGGTTTCATGATTTGCATTAATAAAGTACTTTTTGATTGCCAAGTATTAAACTGTCTTGCTGCATAAATGTTTGGCAAGCTCCAAAATTAAGGACACACATTGATTGTGTGTCATTTGTCTTTTAGTAGTTACGGATGAACACAAACACATTATGTAATATTTCTATATGTACACCACCACAAGTCGATCTGTTTAGACCTTTCTAGAGAGGTTACCATGGTGCTCAAAGCTCCAGCAGTACATTGGATACAACACAGTGAGAGGATGGGTTGTTTTCTCAGCATGAATGTTTATCTCTTCATTTATCCAAGACCTGGTTCATTCATTAGGAAAGAGATGAAAGCAGCCATTTAACACAGGGGACAGCACAGAAATGGCATGACGTGGGAGATGTTTGTCAGCTTGGAGGTGAGATGAAAGTAGCTCGAGCTGTGGTGGTATGACCGGGGTGGATTTTTAATTTATTTGCGCCTTACCGTCACATGCGTGGGTGTTACACAGGGCCTCCTCGGTGTGTAGTCCTATGCAAATGTCTCCTCCATTGGCAGGTGCAGGGCTGCTACAGGAGCGTGTCCGTTGGTAGTGACCGCCACCGCAACCCACCGAGCATTGAGTCCAGGGCGACCAGCACGACCATGCACCTTTCACTGTAAGACGCACATTTGCATTATTCATACAATCTTTGTAAATATGATAATGTGCTGTATGCCAGGTGACACATGATTTAATATATGAGGAAAGGCATCCTCATAACTCCTATATACTTCACTTTTAGCATCTAGAGGTGGAATGTTTGTAATTTTACAACATGTTGCCGATTATATATTTTTAAAACTGTAGATTTAAATTGAAGACAGATCAAGAGACTTAACTGCTGTGATACTGGACTTTTTCAGACACTACGCACTTGGATTAATAAAAATGACAATCTTAGGTTTTAACTATGAAGTCCCATGTGTGTAAGAACAAAGCTGAATGGAAAATGTTTTTCTACAGATCCTAACAGAAGTTGTACTCAACCACCCAGCAGCTGGAGTTGGTCATAGAAACAAAAGAAAAAGGAAAAAAAAAGATGAAACACTCAGGTTCCACAAGGATAGATAAAGTGTTCCTTGTTTATCTGCATGCTTGTCTTAACAAATCAGTTAACACTTTTCTCTCAGGGGGCACACACAGTACACACTGCTTCCGTCTTCCTGATCATACCACATCTCACCTCTCCTTTCCTGTGCCCTATACTGATATTTTTTTTCCCCCGTTGGACCGTTAATGCTTCATCTGATCTAATCAGAGAAGTGTGACCGACTAATTGATCCGATGGTTGACTGGCTGATGTCTATCTGAGTGATAGAGGAAGACAGCGTTGCCAGGTAACGTCACATTGCTGCAGAAAACTTCTCTAGCTGAGTGGAAAGCGTTGACACAGTAAAGCAGTCTGTGACCACTTAACTCTGACTAGCTCTCACTGCCAGCCACAGCTCTGCCTGACTGACTCTCACTAACTGGCTATTTATTCGGCTGGCCAGCTGAGCATCTGACTCACTGAATTACTGAACAAGTCACTGACTACCTGACTGACACACTGTTTTCACCACTGTCTGCCACTCTTCTTGTGTGGCTGAGTTGCTGTTTTCTTTTACTTTTACAGAAGTCTGAAGTTTAAAAGTGGGAGGTGAGCTACCATGAACCACCAAATATGTTCATGTAGCTGGCTGCACAAATACTCAAATCAGAATGTTTAGATAGATAGAAACAGGCAACAACTGACAGCAGTTTTTCATAGAAGGCATTTCCATCCCCCTTTATGGGCAACAACCTGTTTCCAATTAAAAAAGAAGGTACAAAACAGCTCAAGAGGGTTTTCTTCGGAACAAAAAAAAACGTAATTTGCGATTTTTAAATTTTTTTTTTTACTGTTTCCATCAACTGTTTTTCTAAAGCTGTACTTTAATGCATAAACACTGATGTAAATGTGCCTGATAACATTTGGAAGCAGCAGGCTGGTGTTTTCTATTACTATACATCTTAAAAACGCTCTCTGCTTGGAAGAAGAGATTAACTAATCCCACACGACTTTTGACTTGTTCAATATTAAGAACTGCTTCATGAGACCTGACTCGGACTGACCTGAAACTTGCTGTGAGTGGCTTGGGACTTGACCTGAACTTGTATTACATCTATTCCAACTTGTCTCTTCCTTTGATTTGACAGCAAAGCAGCACAGGGATTGAGATGAAGCAAACTTAAATATTCATAGTTACCCTTATACCAAACGAGGCAAAGTTGTTGAGTTGCTACATTTTTAGGTATGGAGACATTTTCATGGAAATATTTCAGTGAATTTAACTGAAGTGAAAAGCTATTCATTTTGCCCGGAGAAAGAATTCAAAACTAGACTTTGACTTGAGACTTAACTTTTACATAGGCCAAGTCCTCACTGAGATGAGTTTAGATGCATCTGCTAAAGTCTTATATTTTGGACGTTTTGTCCACATGTAACAGACTTTTTTGGAGCCTTAGAATGCAATATTTTTCAAAGCGGTGCCCAAAGTGAATCAATCTGAAATCGCCACCATTTTGTTTCCATGTTTACAACCTGTACGCTTCTTTCCTGAACTGATGGCGCCATAGACCGACCTCTCCCTTAATCCTCATGTGCAAACCCTGCCAACAGCTACAACAATGGCGGATAACATTGCATTCATGCTGCAGAAGCTACTGAGCATGATGACTTTTCCAACAAAATCTGTGGCAAACTGCTGAAGAATTGTTGAATGTTGATACAAGTCTTACGGTGATGTGGGGGAAAAAAGTACAACCTTCAGTTTTACATATCAGTACATAATGCAAACCTTATGATTGGGATACTTATATGAACAAAAATGAAACATTTCACTCTGTCTTCATCTAAAAAAAAGCAAATGCAGAAGCATGTGGTATTAGGTTTTCTGATGACTGAAATCTAAAAACTGAAGTGTACTTTAATTTTCACTTGACTATTCTTTGAGACAGTTTAATATTTGTAGACTTGGAGAAAAGTCTAGAAAACACTTGTGATACAGTCAGTGATTCATTGAAAGGCAACTTGAGTCCAGTCCCTATGCTATTCCTGGCCCTTTCACTTGACCTTAATCCTCTGTTTTTAAGATGTAAAGACCCCTTTTTCTTTTGGGATTAATTTGTGGTCATCTTACCGTCCAGTGGCAATGAAAGGCCTGGATAAAGAGCTAAGCTAAGTCAAAGGTGATAAATTGTAATTGGGCCATGATGTCCGTTAAAAGCCAGTAATCTTGATTACAGGTACAGACTGGAGTTTTCAGAATACAAACGCAAGTTTTTAGTCAGAACTTCCTATAATGAAACACATAACTGAACTGAGGCTAACTGTGACTTGCTGACTGGACACAGACACCCCTTTCCTCTGCACGCACACCACCACCCTATTCATTTTAATCTCCTCAGCAATCTATATTACTTCCATCCCCATCCCTCTAATTTCATCATCAATTACTATTTTGCCCTCATTCTCTCTTTTGTCACTGGCCTTGTCCTTCTCACCTGCATGTCTTCTGGGGACACGTGTGATGAGACCGGCTGCAAACGTGAGCGTGCTGGAAAAAGGTTCTTTACCACTGAGAGGTAACCAAGGCCGCCTCATCCATGCTTCTTTTGGTTACACGTGTTGGTTACTAGGTTAACTACTGAGGATTACATCTAGATATATAACTGACATTTGAATACAGGAATTTGATAAACACCGTAGCAGCCAATCATTAATTTATGCGTGCCATGCATGAATATTTAAGGAGAGCTCCCAAGAGGAGTTCAGACCTTTTCATAAGGCCACGTATGTGTGCGAGTGAGCGTGCACATTCTCGTATTCAGTCTGATTAATAATTGTAGCCTGTCCGTGCCGCAGTCTGTGGTCAGCAGAGTTCTAGGTCAGATGATTATGGTTTGATGAGAAGTTTGAAATAGATAACTTCATTTGTTCGAGAGCTCTTCCTGCACTGCTGCTGGTAACCATTAGCTAATGAAGTTAATGATCCACTCAGCAGTATTTTACTACCATCATTGACCTCCCACTCTGTCTCCATCTCTGTCTCTCAGCTTGTCTTTTCTTTATGAACCCATAATATACTGAAGAAGTTAAAAAAATAAGCCAATAACTGACTTTACATGCAAGTCTGCACACGGTTGGCGAGTTCAGCTTCCTGCATTTTATTTTAGCTTATTGGAGAAACTGTTTGGACGACTTAATGCTAAAGAAAACAAGAAATTGTTTAAATCTTAAGGCTAACAAATATTCTGCAAGTATTATGAGACCAATCAGTGACAATCTCCCAAACTAGTTTTTAATGAAGAATTTGGATCTAAAAATGTCACATCAAGTAAGGGTAGTGAGTGATTCAAAAACTTACTTGAGCTTATCTTAATGGATTACTAACCTTAATGACACTTCATGTCAAGTTTTCTAAACCAAATAATCCCTAAAGATTTTATACCCTCTACATTAGAATAACTTTACTGCTCTCAGAAGACACTAGCAGTGCAACCCAGAGATTATAAATCACATAAAACAAGTGATAAAATAAATAATGGAGTTTTTTGAAGGTGTCAATACATAATAACCAGAAAAAAGTTTATTTACTAATAGCTGGTACAACCGGTGTTTTTATATTCCAGCCATATATTGGGCTTTAGGGGCTTTCATAGGCCTGCAGTGTTATATATCACTATATATAGCAAAGGGAGTATGTCTCTGCCACAGAAGACACTGATCCAGCACAACATTAAATACCTTATTTGTAGCTGGCCTTGTTTGGAGGCTTTTCTTCTGTTACTTATCTGTGTGCCAGTATAGCTCATTTGCATATCTGCCTACAAGCTACTCTGGTATGCCTCAAACAAAACAGAGCTTCAGAGGAATTGTCACAAAGTGCTGCAGCAATGAATTATAAAAAGGTATGAGATTGTTGAACATTCAAAGATACAAGCCCATTTTGATTGACATTTAACACTACTGTGAGAATGTGTAAATTTGCATATTATGGTGTCTTAAATAACCTTAAGTTAACGTGACTACGGCTGTGTGGTGTTATTCAGTGTGTTTTTACTCACCAAGACATGGCTGCACATTGCAGTCCTGGTACTCCACAGGCGAGCCGCGGCATGCAACAGGGGTGCTCTTCCCCTCTGGTCCAGCACAGGTTCGCCGACGGGTGCGGTAGCCTTTGGCACAGCTCTGTGAACAGCTCGACCAGGTCTCCCATGACGACCAGCCTAATCCGGCCATTCGCACTACCGGTGTCTTTAGAAGCTCCTCCACAAGGCCTACAGAGGAGAAAATGAAAATCCAGGTTAAAGACAGAAAGATGAGCATTACTGTCATAATGAGTTTAAATTGTGAACCAAATTGCAAATGACTTCGTTAATGGCCATTGTTCTCCATCTTTCCCCCCAAACTCTTTGTCTTTGCATCCCACACTTCCCAGCTGACGGTGTTTCAACAGTTTGTTAGTCGATACAGCCCCCCCCCCCCAGGAGGCTGACAAGGAGAGACAGGTAATCGATTTAGGAGAGGGGGCATGAAAAAGCCACCAGTGGAGAGCAGTGGACTGTAACCGCGTGTAACTGTCTGTGTGTATGTGGGAGCGCTGGACTGTGACCCCCTCACTAACAGCATGGAGGGGAGCTAACGGCTCCAACACGGGGGCCTTTTAAACATGTCACACTCCAACTGGGAGAAATCTTTTCACGCTCCTGCCTTCTCACTCTGTTGATACAGGACTGAGTAGCAGTCTGTGTGTGACAACTGTAGCACTGGATGTGTGTTAGTATAGATTGTTATTTAGAAATTTGAAAGATCATTGGCATCATTGGCACATTTTCTATTCTGTTGATTCTCTTTTAAAACTTGGTTTATCGTAGATTAAGGGGAAATCAGCTCAATTTACTTTGAGTTTATTGCTATTGGTAGTCATTTAGGCAGCTTTGTTTCTAAGTTAGAGATGAGAGCTGTATCATAAGCATTCAAAACAATCATAAAATCAATAAAAGATTACAGGTTTCCAGATAAAACTCTTTAAGTTTACCTTAACTATTTCAGAAGAGATGGGTTTTGAATTCACACTTGATAATATTATCCTTCCTCCTAAATCTGCAACAAAAGTCTTTTTCTGAGGAATTGAACAAAGTACTTTATTACAGAACATCCAGTTATGACCTTTGCCTTTACCAATGCACACAGAGTCCTCCTGATTTTCTGAATCTTTTGATATTATATACAGATTATGGGGGGTCTTCAAACGGGTTCCTTAATATTCATTAAGGAGCATTTTTATTTGTTTCACAATTTCTAGACAAAGTTTTTTGGAGCTTTGTGAACGTCTTCCCATCTGAGATATGCTCTTTTTTATACCCGGTCATGTTACTGACCTGTTGCCAATTAACCTTAGTTGTAAAATGCTCATCCACAATTCTGTTTTCCTTCTGTTTTTACATCTTACAGCGTCCCAACTTTTTTGGATGTGGTTAAGCTGGTTAAAGAAGCAAGGAAATTCAGTGTGATGGAACATCCATGGTACTTCATTATTAATGTTAACATTAGCATCCCCAGCTGAGCAATGGAGGTGCTGGTACTGCTGTACTGAGATTGGTTTGATTTTAAAATCATACACTTCAATAAATACTATCTGCTCATTTTGACATGTAAATGCTGATGGTTGTGGTAACTTGTAAGGCCAAGGTCAGCTCAAAATAAGGTCAAGAAGCGCCAGATGCATTTAGCAACCTTTTAATTCAGCCGCTGAGCAGAGGAGAGACACAGCTGAGCAGGGAAAAAGACACACCATGCTTGTGCCCACTCATGTCATTAATATCATAATGTAAACAAAATGTTCTGCCCCTTGCAGAATTGTTCTACATCAGAGATATTGATCATGGTATTACTCTCTTTTAGTTTAATATTATTCACGTCAAGATGACTTTTACTCCAGAAATGACAGTGGTTTAAGGCCTTTAAAAAGGTCCTTTACCAGTTTGACCTTCCTCTTCTACAACATGAAAATTAGTTCTCGCTGTGGCCATTTTCAATTCTCCTACTGAAACTGCCATAATCCAAAATAAACAGAAACATATGTAAATGGATTGTTCAATTAATATGACCAGTAATTGCTACAAATAATTAATTCATGCACTAATAACAGCAGCAACAAACGCACGTTCAACATATTTGACATCTGGAAACACCGTTCAGCTCTTCAGACTGCTTCACTACAAAATACCACAGATACAAAGAGTCCTCCCCTCACCCCAGTTTAGCTCTATGCTTAATGCAGAATTAAAACATCACTTGGCCCAACAAAAGTAGCCACTGCATGGCCTGCAATGAAAGATGTCATGAATTTATGGCATTGATTATATCTCCTAGTTGAGGAAAATAGTCCTGAAAATGTCAATGAGTTGTAGAGTGGCAGCCAATGCACTGCCGGTGGATGCCACATCAAATAAAATCCAATATTGAGATGAATGCATTACATCCAGTTTATGAGAGTTTTACACTGACTGTGGCTTTGCTCTATTATTGAGTAGGTTTCACTTGAATGTGGAACTGAGACTTTTCCACATCCACAGATCTGTCTGGATCCCTGTTTTTTGTCAGCTGGTCAACTTACCGTCTGTCTCACAGGTCACTGTTCCATCATTCGGACAGAAGCGCGTCTCCACCTTCCTCCGTCCAATCTGCAGTTCATGGGGATCAGACAGATGGGCCCGGCACATGAAGCGCATCCTCTGCTCTTGACGGGCTCCGCCCTGGGTTACATTAACAGGCATCCAGGGTGTCCAAGGCGTGTTCCTCTTTACTTCTGGACATGCCTCCAGGTTACAGGCCTTGTATTCCTGAAGATGAGTAGTGGATTGCTTTTGAGTTTCGAGTTTGACATTTGGTTGGATCCATTTCATTTGAATCAGGAGTGTTAGGGTAGGTAAACATCTAAAACCTGCAGGAAAGTGGCTCTTGGGGGCCAGAGTTTGAGTAGCAATAACCTTTTTTTTTTATAGAATTTTGATAGAAATTCTATTTTCAAATAAAGAGATTTTCTAATATACATTATTAATGGTTAATTAAATCTAATTTAACATTTTGCCCTGTTATGTATAATCTTAAATATTCTAAAGTGTGTGACTTTTTTCTTCTTCATCATATTCACTGGTTCTGGCTTTTATCATCTGAGAGTGTGTGTGTTTGTGTGTGCGTGTGTGTGTTTCCTACCAATGCACATCCTGGGCAGCTGTTTCCATTCTCACAGCTGCGGACTCTGGAGTGGACACCACCGCCACACTCTGTGCTGCACTTGGTCCAGGAGCCCCAAGGGGTCCAGAAGATGGGCTGAGGACAGGACACACCTTCATTGCAGAACCTGTGGAGGTGGAAATAAGGTTTAAAACCATTAGAAGTTAAAGAGAATACATCTAAACTGCTCTTTGAACCTCAGTCTAGGTTTCACTCTGAACATAGCGTGGGCACATACTGTATGTATGCACATGCGTACATTTAAGCTCGATGGTAAACATGTTCCACGGGGGAGCATTTTAACTCTGTTTAGATTCTAACAAGTGCTTTGTGTTTCTCACTCATATGGGGCTTCTTTTTATAATACAGATGTTCTCTGTGCTCTGTATGTAGCACTTATTTTCTTTTTCCTTCTTTTCTGCATTCACACAGATGAGCGCAGCAGGGATAAGTGGAAGGCTCAATGTCTTGCCCAAGGACATGGCATCTATTTAATAGTCTATTTTACTGAGGAACCTTCCTAACTGAGTGAAATGACCTGGAAGTATCCGAGTAGCAGCTCTGACAAGAGCTGTTCAAATTCTCTAAAATACTAAAGAGAGGAGCTCCAATACTCTCTTTATTGTCACAGTTCTTCATGAATGCAACTTCAAAATGATGCTTGATTATGTTTATCCAGTTGTACCAACTGTGATCTGTGTAGATAAACATGAGGACCTTGGGGTGAGTGTGAGCAGCCTGTAGCATGCATCTCTGTGCCTTTTTCTTTTTTTTCTTCATTCAATTTCATATAAGTTTCTCTATAACATAATAATAAGATGTATTAAAATCTGAAATAGTTTTTGATTCAGTTAATCTAAGATTTAAATGTTTTTTAAATGTTACTTTAATAACGTGCTTATTCTCACCTTTCATCCCGGCTTGGCCCTACACACACACGGCCACCATGTCTGGGTGAGGGGTTGTTGCAAGAACGCTGACGCAGCTCGAAACCTGTTCCACAGGTTGTGCTGCACTGTCCCCACGACGACCAGGGTGTCCAGCCTCCATTTCTATGGCAACAGTCATATGGATATTAAGAATCCCAAATTCACAACTGTTTAGAAACTCAATTATTCATTTTCCTTTTTATGGTTTAGTCCAATGCTAAAAAAAAAAAAAACACGAGGGAAAGAAGCAACCCAAAACTCTTTAGCCGCTGTCATTCAGTCGTTGCTATGATCCTAAACTTCTGAAAGCAGAAATGCAAACACACAAGGAGAGCTCATTCTGACTGGAAAACATTCAATTTGCTTAAGTGTTCTGTTTCAAGGTAGCGCTCCTCATGATTTAATTGGCACTCTCTGCAAAAGCACAATTTAATTTCAACACCAAGGATTAAATCTGGCCTCGCTATTCAGTGGGACGGAGGTGCCTAAGTTCTTTGTCCTCGGTCTCTGATTGGCTGATTCCTCTGCAGAAAAAGGCGGTAAGAAATGTCCCAAGGAGAAACTGGATGTCACCTACATTTTCCAATAAGATTCCTCACTTTGATTATCTTTCTTACATCCGCACCTTGGCAAAGGTAGTGATGATTAAATGAAATACAAAACAGACTACATGTAATAGAGAGAAGTTCTTTATCTGGTGCCTTAAAAGTTTATAAAGGAGAAATGTAGTAAATCATAAGAGCACTTTGATTAAATAAATCCTAAACCAGCCTCTGTTTTTTTAAAACATACAAAGTGAAAGCCAAAAAATTGAATAACATGGATGACACAGTTACATTTTTCTTTTCTACCTTGAGCAGTTTGAAACTTCGATAGTGGGGCCTTTGCAGTTTTTGCCTCCACAACGAGGAGCAGGGCTATCACATGACCTGGAACGACACAAACAGGAGCTCACGCCATCCACAGGATCATCGTTGTTGCATGGTTGCCATGGTGCCCACGGTCCGAAGCCCCCATCACTGGTCTGGTTCCGCAGCTGTAAAACAAAACATCACTATCTAAGTCAATGTGTCAACCAGTTTTACAAAACAAGAATTTTGCTCCCAGACTCAACCTTACCTGCCAAGGGGAAGTTTTCAGAGAATAACAAAGTGAACAAAATGACTGTCATTTACTTGCAATATGGACATCAAAACTTTATCATTTAGTCGTCTTCAATAACTGACATATATTTAACCCAGAAACATGAAATACTAGCTTGTGTGTAATTGGACAACTGAATAAAAAGTTGTTTTATACACAGTAGTGGGCTAATCTTTAGAAACTGTTATTAAGCAGATCGGTTCAGGTCTGGAATTGATTCCATGTGTTTTGATTGTTTTTTAAGCTGCTGGTGTGAACCAACAACATGAGGTAAAAAAAAAAAACCCTAAAAGAAAGTGAGAGACTATCATTAAGCTGCAAAAGGCACACTTCCATCAGAGACTGCAGGAACATCAGGGGTAGTAAAAGTAAACTGTTAAGTGCATTTAGGGGGGGGCTCAGAAAATTACTTGGGGGATTCACAGAAGCAAACAGTGGTGGATGATTACAGGTGGGATGAGGGATTGCCAGCACTTAGTTACTCCACAGCCATACTTCTATGGCTGTTGGGGGAAGAGAGAGTCAGTTATTGGTTATTTTCTCCGGGTTGTGCACATTCACGATAGGAAAAAAGCACACCCACCTTCACTGCATAGTGTAAGGCGGAACACTACGGTGGACACCACATCGCTTTCAGTGTCACAAGAAATGAAACAACTTCTTCGGCTGTGAGGGAAAGCTACACTTGTTCACTTTCCCGAAGGAAACAACAGCTAGACAGCAATGGATGGAGTTGGATTTTTGGGAGCCAGCCACAGAGTTGCACCAACATTTGTACCGGTGGACACCGGCATTTCACTGAAGACTGCTGGATGAATATGGTCCAGTACAACGGGGGAATTGCGATCAGGCTTTTGCTGAAAGGAGGGTCTGTTCCTACAATCAAGGACCGCGTTTCCGATCCTGGGCCACAAGCTGTGAGTAAAACCGTTGTCGGGCTGCTGTCTGTTTTGTTTCGATACGTTAGTGTGTGAGCAATGGTCAAACGAGTGTTGGCAAAAAGTGTTAGCAAATAGCATCATTAGCTTATCTATTTCTTGGCAGCAGATGTTTTCCACCTCTGTTGGCATTGTGGTACATTTGCCACATGAAGACCTATCAACTGGGGCAAGACCAAATATATAAGAGAAGTGAAAGACGGTAAATAACGTATTGGACTATGGCTGGTAAGCAGTGTTTACCAAACATACATTCAGCTGCATTCGTTGCTGCAGGCTGCTGAGTTCACCCCCGTTTTCTAGATCTGATTTGGGCTTGAACATGTACGGCTGGATGATTTATGTTGACATTTTTTACTGAGTATTTATTTTACTTTGTTTTGTTTACAAGTTCTGCCGGTGTTCCTCTGACGGCAAAGACAGTTGATGTGGGTTCTCCCAACAACTACTCCCGGCAGCTGACAAATCAGAGGCAGCCTGCATCAGGGGGGAGGCGGGGCTTAGTGCAGAAGAGTCATTCTACTCGTTTCTGGCAGAGGCTGATCTGAGGGGCCTATGGAGAGGATTGATCTAAAATAAATAAAGGGGTGAAAAATGTTGGATCAATTCCTGCCCTTGTGGACTCGTATATAAAAATAAATTAACCTGAAATGAGCATAATAGGCCCCCTTTAATGAATATCTATGTGTATAATTTCCATTCACTCTTTTGACCTGATCTAGATCCAAATTTGATCAAAATGTTGTCATTTAATAATTTATTTCTGTGGCAAGGAGTCATGTGCAGGCTCATTTCACTAAGTTACTTTGTATAGCTCTACAGCAAAGGCTTTGTGATGTGCATGTACCACTTTCTGCTTTTTACAAAGAAAACTCCTTTCACAGCATCCAGCCAAGTGAAGAACACTGTAGGAGGCATATCATTGTGCAAATCTACTTAAGAAGAGAAGGCTGAAGAGAGCAAATACAGAGGGCTCACCGCAAGGTGCAAACTATTCATAAGCCTCAAGAAAAGAGGCCAGAGTCGACTTTGCCAAAGGAAAACATTGTCTAAGGCCAGGACACTTCTGAAACAACATTCTTTGGATGAAACTTAGATCAAGCTGTATCAGAACGGCAAAATAAAAAGGTGAAAGAGGGCTTGGAAAGACTTGATGTGTGGTTCAAATCACATCTGTTAAACATGTGATGTGAAGGGGGTGCATGGGTTCCAATGGCACTTATCTACAACACCCTTTTTCAGTGTTTACTGCAGTCCTCTGTCACTTCAGTGTTTACTGATGTAAACACTGGATCAACCAGGTCAATTGTGGAGTGTGTAAGGAAAGGTGGTCTGATCAGATTTCAGCTTCATGCAGAAATCTAACCGTACTGGTAGCCTTTCTTACAGTAAACACTTCAGAGACATCTCACTTACCGGACAAACAGTGATGTTCTGCTTCCACTGACTCATGTTGGAGCTGTCTTCCAGTGTGGTACATCTGCGCTGCCTGAAGTCCCATCCACAGTAGGGGTCCCTTGCTTCCAAGCATAGTCTGCATAGAGCATGGGAGATGAAAGGGAATTATTCCATAGTTAAAAAAAGGTCTGTTGTGGAAAGTACAAACAGGTTTGCAGCCGTCTGTTGGGGCATCAGCGTCAGAGTCCGAGACTGCAAAGGACTGAACAGACTGATCAAGAAGGCTGGTTCTGTGCTGGGGATAACTCTGGAGCCGATTGTCCAGAAAATAATGCTGCTGAAAATAAAGGATGATTCTTCACATCCTGGACACAACACAGTGAAGAAACAAGTGTATTCAGTGTGAGGCTTTGTCAAGTCCAATGCAAGACAGAAAAGTACCGGAGATCATTCCTGCCAGGAGTCATTGCCCTCCAGAACTAAGCACTATCTTCTCCTAATTATTATCATTCCCATTTAGAAAAAACAAAACAAAAACAAACCTACTACAACATTGTAATTTCCCTCTGGGATAAAGTATTTTTCATTTCAATAGAAGAACACAGCAGGGCACCTTAACAATAAGCCATATTATACATGGTTTCAGACTAGTTAAACATGGCCAAAAATCCCAAAACAGGACTTTTCAATGCATAATTCTTCTCTTTAGACTCATGTCAACAACACTATACATGGTACATTACCCAAACAGTGATTAAATATTTGTAAGCTCCTCCAGTAAAACAGAGGCTTAATGATGGCTAATTAAATCTAAAGCTGTTAATGACGAAGCTAAGCTGACGGAGCTGATCTCGATGCCTCAGGAACACTGAATAAAAAGGCTTTAACGGAATAACTCTTCTCTCTAAAGGGTTCCCTTCATTTACGCAGCCCTTTCTACATCACTCTTGGCTCCTTAATTACAACTTTGTAGAATCTCCTCCTCTTTCCATTCCACTGAAAGCAAAGGCTTGTTTTATCTTTCCTAGTGCTAGCTTGGGTGGTTTATTTGAAGAACTCTGTAGTGTTTAGCTTGGAGGTTGCGGAATCTCCTTGTGTTGATCCAGCTCTGTATCAGGGCTGGAGCATCATGGTGAACCTGAGGTCAGTTTACATCCAATACAGAGACTGCTGCTCAGTCAGCACATCAGAGGTGACCCCACTGAGAAAAAAATGAGGGGAGGCATGCCGTCTGGTGATCTGTGGAACAGACGGAAGATGAAAACTTCAGCTGAAAGTGTGACTGTCATATTCTGTGTCATTTATATAAAGTGACTATCGCATCGACACCAACTATCATCTCTTCTACAGATGAGGTGATAATCATAATAGAGTCGGCCACCGATTCACAGTTGGGTGAACATTATAGTTCATCTGAGAAGGCAAACGGATGAGCTTGTTGCCATTTTGGCTCAAGGTCGGCCATATTGCATTTTTGATGATTTTGTATCATCATGGTGGCTGAAATTCTCATTTGGGTTTCTGATTACCAGCGCACTCTGCTTCAACACACACCATTACAGCTAAGCAGAACAATTAATAAGCACATAATTCATGAATGGCATAAAATTAGAGAGAGAGGGAAGCGATTTGAAGCTTTATTGGCCCTGTGTGCCAAGGGGCAGGCTGGGGGGCTTTTCACCTGAAGAGAAAGACCCATTTAGTTTGGGATTCACCTCATTTGCATTAAAGAAAAATGGGAGTAAGAAGAAGAAGAAGAAAAAAAGTAAGACTAGCTAATGCAATAAGCTCTGAAAGCCAGAACAAAATGCATCAGCTGGAAAGAGACGGAGACAGACTGACTGGAGTGCAACTGTAAACTGGGATTAATCATCTAGAGTAAAACTTTTAGACGAGAGGCACGCTAACAAAAAATGTATGCTAACAGCTGGTCTGCCTCCATCTCCTAACAAGTTTTATATCTACATCTGTAGAATTTTGTTCCCCAACTTTCTGTTAAGAACAGTCTGGATGCATTTATATTTAAGGTGGCATACTTCCAATTTTGAGGCAAATTTTTTGAAAAAAAAAAACTGCACAAAACTCAATAAGAAATCATTTTTCCTGACAACTCCCAATTAATGCTAATGAAGCTCTCGTGGTTGGGAGCAAATTGCTGCTCAAATGGGATAAAAATCTTGAGGTCAGACATGTGGAGGGAGTCTTTTTTCCTAAAAAGAAAAAAAAAAAGCTCAGTTTTAGAATAAAGCATTTAACGAGAGCATTGAGTATCGAGCGTATCCACAGAATTTGAACCGTGCACCTCCAACTTCAGTCAGGTTTTGAGATTGCATAGGGAAGAATTTACACTGCAAAACAATAAAGAAAAGCATATATAATGACATCAGTTAGCATTGTATAGCTTTGGTACACAGCAAATATCTGAAGTCACTCTAATCATTTTCCTTCACCAGTAGCCCTTTTAATTATTACAGATTTAATGTAACAGGAAAAAGAAAACACGGCGTAACAGCATGCTGAGCTGTCACTGACCTTTCTACAGCAGCAAGCCCTTGGTGCCTTCCGACTGGCTTACGCCTTTCTTTCCAAACATTGCAGTAAAAAACAATCAGAAGCATTATGGAAAGAAAAAAGATCATGTAATGGGAATAGAAAAGCTCATTTCTGTAACAGGTAAGTGCAGAGGAATGTCAACCAAGAAGGAGTGGGGCCGAGCCTGCAGATGTACAAGCGCACAAGGCATGTAAGTGTACATGTTAGTAAGAGTTTGTGATTTCTCATCAGCCATCTTCTTGTGTACATTTTAAAGGTTTGCTCTTCTACTGTGGCTGTTTCACCACTTGTCAATTGGACAAATCTGATGGGCAGTTGCTGTTTATTTCACTTGCATGCATACCTGGTGGAACACTATCCAAACAACTTTGCAGCGCAGCTTGTTAAATTTCAAGCAGACGGAGTAGCAAAACTCACCGGCCATATAACAATGTGTGTAGAAGAGTAATATCAGCAGATAAATCTGCTGTATTCTCTCTGTGGGGATGTAATTGGCATTCTAAATAATTTGTGAATCCTGTAAAAGCCTGTCTCCTTTTATCGCAGGACTGTTAACAACTAGACATAAAAACAATACATCACCTCACCTTTAATGGCAGGCTGTCATTGAATAATTGCAAATATGATCGCCAGAACTGATAAATTATGGATTGCATTCAGCCATTATTAGCTGTAGAGCTGACACTTTTGGGTTATGTTGGGCTGTCTGGAGGGTCTGACTCAGTTCAACATGTCTGGAAACACCAAGCTCTCTAAATGTCCTCAAGAGCTATGTTGTGTCTTGCTACCATTCTCAGGAGACCACCACTGAAGCAGTCTCCTCATCCAATCTGCAATGGTGAGATTCTGTCCCTGGGGCTTTTTCACCCAACTGTGTTGGCCACTTAGAAAGTCAGCTCATGATTAATCAGAAACACAGAACTCCTGCTAGCACTCTGCACTAATACATCCAATTAAGCCCAGTTGGAGCCAGGCTGAAGAATGAGGGTGCTTGCTCCAAAAAAAAAAAACCAAGAATACAAAAAAATGAGATGGCAGAATTTATAGAAAGCCTACTCTCCAGCAGTCCCCCTCTTTAGCCCTTTAAAGTAAAGAGAAAACCACTGCTTTAAAACCGAAAACTAATATGATGGCAGACAAGACAATATGACCGAAAGTGAGAAGAAAAGATGCTAGTTGGGTGAGAGGCAAGTTTCATTAGTTTCATTATGGACAGGTTACTCATTTATCACAGGGCTGACACTGATATTATAAACTGATAAACTGATATGACACTGATACTGTATTTATAAAATGCTCAAATCATTCTGGGCAGCAAGTGTAAAATTGACATAGCAAGTTTATTTCCACTCTTGATTCTTAATCTCGGATTGCCGTACACCTATAGCTCCACATAAGATGTCATTATTTCATATCAGGAGAAAGCTTTCTCCTGAAGGAAGCATTGTCTGATTGGTTGAATAAGAAGACCTTAGCCTTGTGAGTGGGTAAAGGGGTGATGTGAGTATATTTGCGGGAAATGAACGAGTCATAAATGGATCTAGAATATACAACAGCACAACAAACCACCATAACAACTTAACAGCAGGGCAGCTCCATTATGTAAATGAGCTCATTACCTGCAGTTATGTAATATTATGGATTATGTCGACTATCAGTTCCCCATCATAGATTTACACTGCTGAAATAAATAAAAGGGACACTTAACACATCTTAGATTTTGATGATTTAAATATTCCCGTTGAGAATCTTTATTCATTATATAGTGGAATGTGTTGAGAAGAAAAGAATGATCAATGGAAATCAAAATCATTAACCCATAGAATCATACTCAAAAACAAAAGTGGAAAATCAGATCACAGGCTGACCCAACTTCTGTGGAAATTCCTCAAGAGAATTCAAAATGAAGTTCAGTGGTGTGTGTGTGTGTGGGCTCCACGTGCATGTATACACTCCCTACAACATTTGGGCAAGCTCCTGGATGAGACAACACATGTTTCCCTAAGGGCTCTTCTTCCAGACCTGGACCAAATGGGGGGTGGGTGGTAAATGCAAACTCTGGTTGTGAGTAACTCAGTTTCTAAACAGTAGCAGGAAATAGATACGTTCTGTTACCCAGTGAACAAATATATCAACACAAATTATCAGGTGACTTGCAGTGTTCGGGCTGGTTCCTGCTGCTGTTGGCCACTCACCCTGTCCAGGTGGCTTTTGGCTTGTAACTCAGCAGGATCTGGTCTTGGCAGCTAATAGCTATGTCCTATTTATCTTTTGTTTCTCCAGATCTCTTGTGTTTAAATTGCCAGTGCACTTGATCCACTTGTAGTGTCCACGTCATTTGGGAAAGGTGAGCCATGTTTTTAAATGACCTTATATAAAGGCTACAGATACTTCAGATGAAGTATGGGAGAGTGCTTATGACTGCAGCTTGCATCATGCAGCCACTGTGCTGTTTATATAGACCACAGAATTGAAAGCAACCCCACAATTTACATCTGCAATAAATCCCTCATACCTTCATTTTTCATAAAACTCATGCAAAGTTAACCAAAGGCTTGGATTCATACAGTATCTGTCATCAAAAGACTGAAATTATTACATTATGTGTAATTTTTATAAATAATGAAGTCATTCTTTCATCTGCATTCCTGCTAATCCCGGAGGAGACTAATTCTGATCTAAGAAACTATAGATTTTCATTTAGAAGACACCAAAATGTCCTTTTAAAAATAGTTTTGTGAAACCGTGTTTAATAATCCTGTGGGAAGTAATTAACTACTTTTACAGCTTAAGAAGCTTCCAACTATAATCATAAACGAGGGTAATGAGTCACACTTGAATTATGCATTAAACATAACTGGGCAACTTTTGTAACAACTAATGACATTTACAGTTATATTAGTTGAGAAGTCATTCATCTGTTGAGAAAAAGAACTTGAAAAGGATGTTCAATAAATCCGACATTCTCACTGAATGTGTCCAACATTAAAATAATCGTAGTACTTCGTACACCACGTGTTTAAGAAATGTCCTCCAGATAGAGAATCTGAATCAGAACATTGATCAGCTTTAATTATTCATATCTGCAAACATACACAGACCTTTTACAATTATAAAGTTGTGTGGCATTACCAATCCCTCCATCATGATCATTTTTAATGTTGCGAGCACAAACTGTAAGTTTTTGTCAGCGTGAGGGGATTTAAGAAAAGGTGAGCGGGAGGTTAAGACGTAGCTCTGGTCCAAATCAAGGCTGAAAGGAGGAGGAGTGTGAGAAAACAATACGGACAGAAACTGAGAGTGTGAGAATGAAGCAGCGACCAAAATGATTACACTGCGACTGGGCCAGAACAAAGCCTGTAATAAAAGGAACAGCCTTCTGGAGCAGTAATAAATACATCTACTGTGTGAACACCATCTCTCGCTTTCTCCCTCAGTCCTCGGCTGGTGAAGTCTTCCCCTGATTGCTCATATGGGCTGTGCAGCAGTGGGCTCCAGTGGTCTGCTGGCAGCCAGGGCTGATGGTAAATTAAGTTTGCTGTGGAGCAGCCTGTAAGCTTCACATATACGGAGCCAGACAAGAGGATCCACCGCTGTATGAGAATCCTATAGGGAACGATGTTTAGTATAGCAAAAGTATCACTGCAACACATAACCACTAGTTCTTCTTTTACAGACACACATGCTGCGGCAGGGATGCTAATGAACAGTGATTTTTTCTCTCCAATGACCATTCAGTAGTTTCCTGATGTTGTTTTAAACTCTTGCTCCAGGCAGGCTGAGCCCCTTGGCACCACGACCGCTGCCGGGTCACCGTTAATCACACACATAAAACCACACACTTATACATAACCAATTGAGCTAAAGCCCTACAGGCAGAAATGTAACTTGTCACCATCAGGACGATTGCACCTCCTGTAATATAACATAATGTTTGTGTAGTGTGTAGTTGGGTTTTATCCGCAGAAACATGGCTGCTACAGAAAGCCTCATTTGTTCCATTTCTTCCTACTCAACATTATCCTCATCATTTATTCAACATTTCCTCCTGCTCGTAGTTATTTTTGTTTCCATGTATCTTCTCGTTCCTCATTCTCAGTCCTCCTAATTCTCAGCTCTAAAAACATTCAAAACATCTTCAAACACTTAGAAAGCATGTCAAAACACATTTTCGGTCTCTGACATGCAGTTCAAATGAGTAAACTGATCCTGTCAACAAGAACATTTATTTCTAAGTTTTGTGGGGGGGTGGGGGGGGGCATTTCCCTTCTTCCCCTCAGAGAAAAGTGGTCTATCAAATAAATAAATAAAAAGACCTGATGAATCCAACATCCTAACTAAGCGTGCACATCACTGAAGCCAAAATAAATCACTTTACTAACAGAGTGAGATAGAGAGAGGAGTTGTGTGGAGTGGCGCCGTTAGCCAGAGGTGCAAACTGGCTAGGTCAAATATAATTACCACAAATAGAGGACAAACACACCCAGTCATGTATTTTCACTCACACACATACACACACACACACACACACACACACACACACACACACACACACACACACACACACACACACACACAC